>CANUEX010207898.1:0-30260 GCA_948099535.1 Jatropha multifida | reverse complement strand
GGTGGTATGCCATCCGATTTACTCGATCAGCGCGACCAGCTATTAAATCAGCTGAGTCAGAATATCGGCATTAAGGTTAGCGAGAATAAAGAGACCGGCACGGTTGATGTCTCGATGGGTAATGGTATGGCGCTGGTCAGCGGCGGTAAGTCGTACCAGTTGCAGGCCAGCACTTCCGCAGAAAACCCGGCGCAGACGGTGGTTTCCTATGTCGATGCCTCCGGCAATGCGCTGGCGCTGGATGAAAATGCGACCTCCGGCAAGCTGGGCGGGCTGTTTAAATTCCGTAATGAAGATCTGGTTTCCGCGCGCGATCAACTGAACCAGCTGGCGCTGCAAATGGCAAACAAGTTCAACGAAGTGAACGGTAACGGTTACGATCTGAACGGCAACGCTGGCGGCGATATTTTCTCCATTGGCAACCCGCAGGCGGTTGGCAATACCGACAATGCGGGCAGCGGCTCGCTGGATGTCTCTTTTACCGATATCACGGCAGTGGAATCGCAAGATTACCAGCTGGTTTATAACGGGCCGGGCAGCACCGACTGGACGGTAACCACCCGCGACGGGCGCGCCATCACGCCGACCATCGGCGGCAATGGCGAACTGGAATTCGAGGGCATTTCCATTATGCCTGGCGGTACGCCGCAACCGGGCGACAGCTTTACGCTTAACCCGACCGATGGCGCAGCCGATCGCATCGCCGTTGCCATTACCGATGGCGATGAAATTGCGGCCTCTTCTTCTGCTGATCCGACAGAGGAAAGCAACAACGAAAACATCCTCGCGTTAATCGGCATTAAAGATGAGGAAGTGGTAGGCAAGATGACGCTGTCAGGTGCGTATGCCAGCCTGGTCAGTTCCGTCGGTTCATCGGTGAGCGCGCTGAAGGGCGACATTACCACCTCCGCCAAAGTCTACGACCAGTGGTCGCTGCAGCAGCAGTCGGTCTCCGGCGTCGATATGAATGAAGAGTACGTCAATATGCAGATGTTCTCTCAGTACTACCAGGCGAATGCGCAGGTATTACAAACGGCGACCACCATTTTCGACACCATTTTAAGTATCCGTTAAGCCTGCGGCCAGCCAGGCTGGCCCACGCTATCCACTCTACAGGGATAAATGATGCGTCTTAGCACACAGTTTATGTTTCAGAGCCGGATTGACAGCCTGTCGAAGGCGATGACCGGTTATAACGATCTCTCCAGCCGCTTGTCTGCCGGACAAACGCTGCTGACGCCGTCTGACGATCCGACCGGCGCTTCACAGGCGGTAACGCTGCAAAGCGCGCTGTCGAGAATGAGCCAGTTCGATATGGCGCGCACTTACGCGCAGGACGCGCTGGGCCAGGAAGATAACACTCTCGGTTCGATTGCCAATCTGCTGTCTGAAGATCTGAGTGAAAAAATCGTCGCCGCGGGTAATGGCGCCTATTCTGATGAAGATCGTCAGGCGCTGGCGACGGAATTGCAGGGGATCCGCGACAACTTACTGGATCTGGCGAACACCAAAAACAGCGATGGCCGCTATATCTTCGGCGGCTACAAAACCGGTTCTGCGCCTTTCCAGGATGATGGCACTTACGTTGGCGGTGATACGGCGATGACGCAAGTGGTTTCTGACAGCACCGAAATGCAGGTTGGTCACACTGGCAGCGATGTCTTTATGAGCGGTACGGCGGATGATCTGTTTGCCTCGCTGGATGCGGCTATCTCAGCATTACAACAACCGGTGACCAACGATGCCGATCGTCAGGCGTTGCAGGATACGCTGGACAGCACCAACCGCAGCATCAAGAGCAACATCGATAACCTCGGTAAAGTGCGCGCCGTCGTCGGCACCAACTTACAGCAACTGGAAACGCTCGGTTTCAGCGCGGATGCGCTGGGGATTGATACCCAAAGTCATCTGCAAGAGACGTTAGGTTCCGACTGGGATTCGATGATCACTCTGCTGTCACAGTCAAAAATGTCTGAGTTCGCGCTGAATTCATCGATGACGGTTTTTCAGTCGATGCAACAACTGAATATCTTCAACATCGTTGGTTAACCCTCGCGGTATTTTTTTTATTGTTTATCGGCAGGAGCGAAATTAAAACCACACGGGAAAAATATCGTTAAAAGATATTTTGTGGCGCTCCTTTACTTCAAAGGTCTCTCTATGTTTAAAGAGTTAAAAATTTCAACCGGGATCAGTATTGTTCTCGGTGTTATTGTTGTCTGTATTATTTTTGTTTCATCTTATGGAATGAGTAATGCGCTGACTGCGGCAGATAATTTCGATGCAACTGTCGTAGCGAATAAAAAAATTGATACGCTTAATGATGCATTAATCAGCGTAAACAGTAGCGTTTCCCGCGTGAATGCCATGATGCTGGCCGTCATGCTGCAGCAGGAAATAAAACAAGACGATATTGCGGAGATCAGTGCCACGCTGACTGACGCACAAAAAAAGGTGAATACCTTCGCCACCTCGCCTTTCGATGATGAAACCGAGAAAAAAATCGGCCATGACATTCAGCAGAGTTTTGAAGCGGTAATTTCTACCACATTGAATAAAAAGGAATTTATCACCAATCCAGGCAACTATCACGGTAACCTGCTGGCAGAATCCAAACAGCGTATTGCCTTGCAGGATCGTGTTTCTCAATACGTAGAGTACGCAAATCGTCTGCTTAAGCAGTACGGTGAAACTTCGCACGGGCACATTCAGAAAATGATTATTTTCACTGCCGTGGCACTGGTTGTGGCCCTGCTGTGTGCTTTCCTTTCCCGCCAGTGGCTTAAGCGAACGCTGTTCCGACGTTTGGAGCAGGTGAAACAGTCTTTCCAGTTGATTGCTACCGGAAACCTGAGCGAAGCGATTGATATTGGTGCAAAAAACGAAATTGGCGAGATGCTGATTGAAGTCGAAAAGATGCGTCTGTCGCTGACCGATACGGTCTATGGCATTCGTAACGGCGTGAAGCATATTTATGGTAATGCGCAAGAAATCGCCAACAGCAACAACGATCTCTCTTCACGTACCGAAGAGCAGGCTTCCGCGCTGCAACAAACCGCAGCCAGCATGGAAGAGCTGAAAATCACCGTGCGTCAGAACGCCGACAACGCCCACAGCGCGAAACAACTGGCGGAAAGCGCCAGCAGCAGCGCGCAAAGTGGTGGTGAAGTGATGGGCAATCTTGAGCGCATCATGGAAGAAATTACGGTTAACTCCCGTCAAATTGCCGACATCAACAGCGTTATTGACAGCATTGCTAACCAGACCAACATCCTGGCGCTTAACGCGGCAGTGGAAGCGGCCCGCGCCGGGGAGCAGGGGCGTGGCTTTGCCGTGGTCGCAGGCGAAGTGCGTAACCTGGCAAAACGCAGCGCCGATGCTGCTAAAGAGATCCGTCAGCTGATCAACACCTGCGTGGCGAATATGAATACCGGCTCGCAGGAAGTGCAACTGGCCGGTACATCGATGCAGGAGATAGTTAAGTCTGTTATCCAGGTGACTGATATTATGGCGGAAATCGCTTCTGCTTCTGAAGAGCAAAGCACCGGCATCAACCAGATTGCCCAGGCGGTCAACGAAATGGACCTCGTCACGCAGCAGAACGCCACGATGGTTGAGCAGGCGGCAGGTACGGCCACGAATGTCGAACAGCACGCCCGTAATCTCGATCAGATTGTCGCGGAGTTTACGGTGAATGAGCACCATGTTTCGGCCGTAGCCCGTGAGCGAAATAAGGTTGAAGTTCCCCGCGTGGTTAATTCTCCGGTTATTCGGGAATTCTCACCTGCGCCAAAAACAGAAGGTGAATGGGAAACCTTTTAATTTCTGTCGTGCCGCCATGACGTAAATAAGGAGTATGTTTCACTTTCCGTTCGCTTATCGGGCTATTTGATTTGGCGATTATTAATAATAATTTAAATATATTAATAGCACTTCGGGAATGGTTATAGTGAATGGGATTTATCGCTCTGACGGCACAATTCAGAAAGAACAACTATGGCCTAAATATGGTTATTTAGTCCGCTACGAAGCACTGAAATTACAATCCAAATTATCATCAAGCGTTGATATTGACGATTTAATTCAGGCAGGCGCCATTGCGCTTCTGGATGCAGTAGAACAGTTTGACCCGACTAAAGGGGTCAAGATGAGCGTTTATATTGCACAACGCCTTCGCTGGGCATTTATGGATGAATTACGCGAACATGACTGGGTTCCTCGCCGCGTTCGCCGTAAATCCCGCGAAGTCTCTGCCGCGATTATGCGGGTGGAACAGAGCACCGGCGGTGTTGCTTCGGAAGCGGATGTTGCAGCGGAAATGGGAATGTCGCTGCAGGAGTATCAGCAGACGCTGGCAGATACGAATACCAGCATGCTCTGCTCGCTGGATGAGCTCCAGGAGCTGCTGGCAGATGGTCTTGAACTGGAAGAGATGGAACAGGATCACTTAGACCCGTTGCATGATGCGCTGTTAGGCGATCTGACAAAGCAAGTCAGCAATGAGATCAAAGCGTTGCCGGAAAGAGAGCAGATGCTGCTGAATCTTTATTATCAACAAGATTTGAATATGAAAGAGGTTGGCGTGCTGCTGGGCATTACGGAAACACGCGTGAGCCAGCTGCATAGCCAAACAATTAAACGATTACGGGCCCGCCTGGAAGATCGTGGGTGGGAATAATAAGGGTACGTTTACCATGAATGTGACAGCGTTTGACGAGCCACTGCAATGTATCCGGGATATGAATCTTTCTTACCTGCTGCTGGCGCAGCGGTTAATTATGGAAGACAAATTATCCGCTACATTTCGCCTTGGGCTAAATGAATCAACAATTGATATGTTGAAAGATTTATCGCTTTCACAGCTTATTAAACTTTCATCAACAGGCCAGCTAATATGCCGTTTGCGCATTGACAGCGATATGGTTATCGACTGTCTGACGAAAGATTCGCGTATTGATGCTTTACAAAACATTCATACTGGAATCATTTTGTCTACAGAATTACTTAATTCTCTTGCCGAGGAAGAACGTCCGGCGGCCTGACAGGGAAATATCTATGTGTGAGAAAAGCATCATCTCTGAAATCAAGGATGCGCAAATCGCCGTGGAATTGATCTCCTTTGGTGCACGGATGCAAGTCCTCGAGAGCGAAACAAGTTTAAGTCGCCGCAAGCTTTTAAAACTCTATAAAGAAATTAAGGGATGTTCACCACCGAAGGGGATGTTACCGTTTTCCGCGGATTGGTATATGTCCTGGGAACAGAATATTCACTCATCGATTTTCTATAATATTTATCGTTATCTGGAAAAAACCGAAGGTGGCCGTCCTGTTGAAACAATGCTGAAAAGTTATCGTCTGTACCTTGAGAATAGTCTTGACGGCAAAGATAAAAAACCTGTGCTCGGTATTACTCGCGCATGGACGTTATTACGATTTGTTGATTGCGGCATGATCAGGCATACGGAATGTTGCTCTTGTGGTGGTTCGTTTATTACCACACAGGAGAGCCCTGACGCTATATACACTTGCAGTTTGTGTTTTCCGCCTTCGCGAGCAATTAAACGTGTCAATCCGGAAGTTTTTTTAATGGATCGGTACCGGTAAATATTGGCTCATTGCTATGTACATCACCACCCCGTGAATAACGGCAGCGATGCGTGCCTGGTTACGCGCTTATATGCATGGAATAAAGATGATAAACGGACGTTTAGATTATTAAGGAGTTAACGTGTTAGTCATTATTGGCTATGTCGTGGTATTTGCAGCCGTATTTGGTGGCTTTGCTATCAGTGGCGGTAATCTCGGCGCACTCTTTCAGCCGACTGAATTATTAATCATCGGTGGCGCCGGCCTGGGCGCTTTTCTGGTGGGGAATAATGGCAAAGCGATCCGCGCGACCATGAAATCTTTTCCTCGTTTATTTCGGGGTTCGTATTACACCAAAGCGTTATACATGGATTTAATGGCGCTGATGTATCTGCTGTTGTCAAAAAGCCGTCAAAGTGGGGTTGTTGCGCTGGAGAACGACATCGAAGATCCGCAAAACAGCGCCATCTTTTCCGCCTATCCGCGCCTGCTGGCGGATTCCGAAATCATGAATTTCCTTGTCGATTACCTGCGTCTGATAATCAGCGGCAATATGAATGCCTTTGAAATGGAAGCGCTAATGGATGAGGAGATCGAGACCTGCGAGCACGAACACGACGTTCCGGCGAACAGCATCAATGCCGTGGGTGATGCGCTGCCTGCATTTGGTATCGTTGCGGCGGTGATGGGCGTGGTCAATGCGCTGGCGGCGGCGGATCGCCCGGCGGCGGAGCTGGGTGAACTGATTGCCCATGCGATGGTAGGTACTTTCCTCGGCATCCTGATTGCTTACGGCATGGTTCTGCCGCTGGCAACGTTGCTGCGTCAGCGTAGCGCCGAACATTTGAAAATGCTGGAGTGCATTAAAACCACGCTGCTGTGCAGTATTCATGGTTATGCGCCGCAGATTGCCGTTGAATTTGGCCGTAAAACGCTCTATTCGACTGAGCGCCCGAGTTTTGCTGAACTTGATGAGCACGTGCGCGAAGTCCGCTCCTCTTCATCGTCCGTACCGACGGGAGAGGCAACGTGAAGAAAAAGTCAGCCGCAACCATTGTTGTCCGCAAATTCAACCGAAAAAAACATGAGTCGCACGGCGGCTCATGGAAAATCGCCTACGCGGACTTTATGACCGCGATGATGGCTTTTTTCCTGGTGATGTGGCTGCTCTCATCCTCTTCTCCGGAGCAGCGTATGCAGATCGCTGAATATTTCAAAGTCCCGCTGAAAAACGCGCTGGCGAAGGGCGATAAAGCCAGCCTGAGCGACAGTGTGATCCCCGGCGGCGGGGACGATCCCCTGAAAAATGACGGGGAAGTCTTCAAAAAGACGTTGAATAAAATTGATGAGAAAAAGCGGGAAGCGAATCTGAAGCGCGCCAGAAACAAGCTGCAAAGCCTGATTCAAACCGATCCACGTCTGAACAATTTCACCTCTAATTTACGGCTTTCGCTGACCGATGATGGTCTGCTTATTCAGATCACCGACAGCGCCGATCGCCCGATGTTTAAAGTCGGCAGCCCGGTTCCGGAGAGCTATATGGTGAATATCCTCCAGGCTCTGGTTCCGGTACTGAATGAATTGCCTAACCGCATCATTATGACCGGCCATACCGATGCGCTGCCGTATGCCAATGGCGAAGCAGGTTACAGCAACTGGGAACTCTCCTCCGATCGCGCCAACGCATCGCGTCGCATTCTGGTTAGCGCCGGGCTTGGCAGCAATAAATTTATCCGGGTGATTGGTACCGCCGACACGATGGTGCAGTCGGGAACGATCGCCGACGACCCGATTAACCGGCGTATCAGTATCCTGGTGCTCAGCCAGGAGCGCGCCAAACAAATCCTGCAGGAAGATGTGCTGCTACGTGACCCTGTCTCTCTGTCGGATGAGAGTAAAAAAGCGGAGCAGGGTGCAGCAGCACCTGCAACGGAATCAACAGTCAAAACGGCCATGGAGAATAACTAAGTGGATATCAGCGACTTTTATCAGGCTTTTTTTGATGAGGCTGACGAGTTGTTGGCCGACATGGAAAAGCACCTGCTTGACCTCGATCTGCTGTCGCCAGACAGAGAAGTATTGAATGCCATTTTTCGCGCCGCCCACTCGATAAAAGGGGGAGCCGGTACGTTTGGTTTTTCTGCGCTGCAGCAGACGATGCATATTCTGGAAAATCTCCTCGATGATGTTCGTAGCGACAAGCTGCGGATTACAGAAGAGATTCGAAGTTTGTTTTTGGAAGGTAAGGACATCATGCAGGATCAACTGGACGCCTACAAATCCTCCTCTGAACCGGATCAGGAGGCTTATCAGTATATTTGCGAAGCGCTACGGCAAATTGCTAACGACCACGCAGCACAGCCGCCCGTTGCGGCGGTTGTCCCGGCGGCTATCGTCGCGCCAGTGACGGCCGCGGCTGTCGCGGTGCCGGTGGAAGTCGAAGAGGGCGAACCGCGCCTGCTTATCGTGCTGCAAAAAGTGAAAGATGAGGATCAGGATCCGCTGCTGGAAGAGCTGGCGAATCTGGGGAGCATCAGCGATGTGCAGCGTGAAAACGGCGCTCTGCAACTGGTATTGCAAACCACCACCAGCGCCGATGATATCCAGGCGGTACTGTGCTTTATTCTGGAACCGGAGCAGATAACTATCTCCCCGGCACCAGCTAAAGCTGCTACTCCGCTGGCCGTTGAGGAGGCTGCTGTGCCGGAAGTGGCAGAAAGCAGCGCGGTTGCGCAGCCTGTTGCTGGCGCATCAGCACAGCCGCGTCCTTCGCGACCGGAATCTTCACGCAACCGCCCGCAGGCGGCGGAAGCGAGCAGCATTCGCGTAGCGGTGGAAAAAGTGGATCAGATCATCAACCAGGTTGGCGAACTGATCATCACACAGGCGATGCTGTCGCAGCTTTCCGGCACCCTTGATTCATCAAGCCACGATACCCTGCTCAATACCATTGTTCAGCTTGAGCGTAATGCCCGCGACCTTCAGGAATCGGTGATGTCTATCCGCATGATGCCGATGGATTACGTCTTTAGCCGCTTCCCGCGTCTGGTTCACGATCTGGCGGCGAAACTGAATAAAGAGGTGGAGCTGACGCTGGTGGGCGGCTCCGCGGAACTGGACAAACGCCTGATCGAACAGATCGTCGATCCGCTGACGCATCTGGTGCGTAACAGCCTCGATCACGGAATTGAACCGGTTGATGTGCGTCGCGCCAACGGCAAACCGGATAAGGGCAATCTGGTGCTCTCTGCGGAACATCATGGCGGCAATATCATTATTGAAGTGAGCGATGACGGTGCCGGGTTGAACCGCGAAAAAATTCTCGCGCGGGCGCAGGCTCAGGGCATGTTGATCAGCGAAAACATCAGCGATGAAGATGTGTGGATGCTGATTTTCGCCGCCGGGTTCTCCACCGCAGAAAAAGTGACGGATATCTCCGGTCGCGGCGTGGGTATGGACGTTGTGCGCCGTAATATCCAGGAGATGGGCGGCCATATCACCCTCCATTCTGAGCAGGGTAAAGGTTCGACTATCAGGATTATTTTGCCGCTGACGCTGGCAATCCTTGATGGCATGTCGGTTCGCATCGGTTCTGAGATCTATGTGTTGCCGCTCGGCAGCATGATGGAATCGTTAATGCTTTCTGAAACGAAAATGCACCGTATGACCGGTGGTGAACGGATGTTGCAGGTGCGCGATGAGTATTTGCAGCTTGTCGAACTGGGACAACTCTTTGGCATTCACGAAGCGGATTACGACATCAGCGAGGGGATTGCCGTGATTGTACAGAGCGCGGGCAATCGCTATGCCCTGCTGGTGGATCAACTGATCGGTCAGCATCAGGTGGTAGTGAAAAACCTTGAGCAAAACTACCGCAAAATACCGGGCATTTCTGCCGCCACCATTCTGGGGGACGGCAGCGTGGCGTTAATACTGGATGTCGCCGTGTTAACGACATTAGCCAAAAAAAGAGATGCGTTGACAATGGTGCCTGAATCACAGGTTGAAAGGTTATTAAATGAACTTAACTGATACAGAAAAGCAATTGAAGGATGACGCGGGGCATGAATTCCTCGCCTTCCGTCTGGGTAATGAAGAGTACGGCATTGAGATCCTGAAAGTGCAGGAGATCCGTGGCTACGATCGCGTGACGCGTATTGCCAATACGCCGGACTTTATCGCTGGCGTCACCAATCTGCGCGGCGTGATTGTGCCAATTGTCGATCTGCGGGTGAAATTCGCTCTTGAGTCGGCCAATTTTGATGACAACACCATTGTGATTGTCCTCAGCCTGAACAGCAGCCGCGTGGTGGGCATTGTCGTTGATGGCGTTTCCGATGTGCTGTCGCTGGACGCCGCGCAGATTAAACCTGCGCCGGAATATACCGTCGCGCTCTCCACGCAATATTTGCTGGGCCTCGGTTCGATGGGTGAGCGGATGCTGATTCTTGTGGATATCGAAAAACTGTTAAACAGTGATGAGATGGAACTGATCGATAAAGTCGCCGATAACGGCTTCAATTAATTCTTTCTGCGTTTTTATTTCACAAGCCTTTCCGGTTAACGGAGAGGCTTTTTTTATTGTTGCTTATTGATAAAAGAATGGGCGTGAGTTCGGAAAGAACACAGTAAAAAACGCCGCCTGTGTAATACGCGTAACGCTAACGCCGCGTCCTCGCTGTATTTCCACTCCCCTGAAAAAATTTACCCAATACGTCGATAAGAAACGTCTGCATGCCTGAATTCCATGCGGAAATGCTTTTTTGTGATATCGGCATTCATGCGCCGGGCAGCGAACAGGGTAATCTCAACGGCACTGATGAGAAAAACAAACCATTTGCCCCAGGTGTTCAGGCTAAGGTCTGGTAGTAATGCCCGGTCGATAAATCTGCATAAATGTGAAAAACGAGGGAGTGATATGAAAAGAAACATCGCTTGTCTGACGCTGGCCATTACCGCTCTGTTGGGCAGCGCGGCTGTTCCGGCTTTTGCTGCGCCCTTTCCGGTGACGCCTGACTTATCGGTACCGGTCAGCCAGTATGTGACGCAGGTTAACGCGGATAAAAGCATAACCTTTCGCCTTTTCGCGCCGGGCGCAAAACGGGTCTCGGTGATCACGGGTTCCACCCCGGACAGCTATGTTTCGCATGATATGAGTAAAGACGCCAGCGGCGTCTGGTCCTGGAAGAGCGGGCCGTTGGCACCGAACCTCTATGAGTACTATTTTGATGTCGATGGGTTCCGCTCGGTGGATACGGGAAGCCGTTTTCAGAAGCCGCAGCGCCAGGTGAATACCAGTTTGATTCTGGTGCCGGGCAGTATTCTCGACGATCGCGCTGTTCCTCATGGCGATTTGTTGACGGTGACTTATCACTCGAAAGAGCTGGGCTCCGAGCGGCGGGTCTATATCTGGACGCCGCCAGGTTATAACGGAAAAGGCGAACCGCTACCGGTGCTCTATTTCTACCACGGTTTTGGCGATACCGGCCTTTCCGCTATCGATCAGGGACGTCTGCCGCAGATCATGGATAACCTGCTGGCCGAAGGGAAAATCAAACCGATGCTGGTCGTGGTTCCGGATACCGAAACTGACATTGTGCAGGCGATCCCGGAGAATTTTCCGCCGAAAGATCGCCGCAAAACATTTTACCCTCTCAATGCCAAAGCGGCAGACCGCGAACTGATGCACGATATTATTCCACTGGTCGACGCGCGGTTTAATGTACGCAAAGACGCAAGCGGACGCGCGCTGGCAGGATTGTCGCAAGGGGGATATCAGGCGCTGGTTTCCGGGATGAACCATCTTGAAAGCTTCGGCTGGCTGGCAACCTTTAGCGGTGTCACCACCACAACGGTCCCTGACGCAGGCGTTAGCGCGCAGTTCAGTAAACCGGCGTTAATTAATAAGCAACTGCATAATTTCACCGTTGTTGTCGGAGAAAAGGATTCTGTCACCGGAAAAGACATCGCCGGGCTGAAGAGCGAGCTGGAGAAACAGGGCATTAAGTTTGATTACAAAGTGTACCCCGGTCTGAACCATGAAATGGATGTCTGGCGTCCGGCGTATGCGGAGTTTGTCCAGAAACTGTTTAAGTAATGTAGTGCGCCCCTTCTGAACCAGGGGCGTTCCCACATCAGGTAAATCAATCATCCTTCTCTGGAGGCAAATTTGCCCATTGAAACGCACCGTCTGTATCTTCGTCCCGTCATCGCCTCCGATGTCGACGATCTGTTCAACATCTACGGCGATCCGGCGACGAACAGATTTAATCCGGCAGGGCCCTATCCGGATGTTCACTATGCAGAAACGGTTCTCGAACGCTGGATAGCGCACCGGGAGATAAACGGATTTGGACACTGGGCAATATCGCTTCTTGGCGATCCTGCACAGATCATCGGCTTTGGCGGGTTGAGTATCCGCAGCTATGCCGATACCACTATTAATAATTTAGGGTATCGTTTTGCCACCGCCGCGTGGGGGAAAGGCCTGGCGACTGAGTTTTCTCAATGCGCCGTCAAATATGGATTTGATGCGATTAAACTGGCTGAGATTTCTGCCGTTGTGAGAGGAAACCATCTGGCATCGCAAAAAGTTCTCGAGAAAACAGGGCTGAAATATATCAGAGAAATTCATGATGTTGAAAATGCGCCACCGAGCCTGCTTTACTCTCTTACCTTGAAGGAGTGGATGAGTGAAGCCAGGTGAATGGCTTCCTGGCAATGCGCTTACTTCAACGCCATGGCATCGCCATGGCGTTGGGCTGGAAGGGGCTGGTTCTGCTCAGGAAAGTATATTGGCGATGTCGTTTCGCTGTGTAGAGTGATAGTGCTTACCCGCCGGGCAATCCTTTTAATCACCTTACGATTCAGCAAATTAGACGACACAAAATAGGATATTTTTCAGTGGCACTACTGTGCTAATTCCAGTCTGTAAGAAATTACGCTCATTCTCGCTTTAATAGTAATAAGATGAATTTATGAATATTTCATATAACACTTTATTAATAAGCAAAGCACAGCTATGCTGCAGGTGTTAATCTTTAAAGTTGAATGCAAAAATGTATTTGCCTGCTGACCGCAACGATTTTCTGCCAGGGTTTATATTTTTAACGATAAAGGTTCTCAGTAATGAAGGTATTTAAGACGTGATTTGGGCTGGTGGTAAATCATAATGAAGAGAGAGAGTTTTATTGGGTTGACAATTCTTGTTGTTGTCTTCTTCGTGATGTCGATAATTTTATCCTTCCATATCTGGATCACCCGTGTACAGACAATCAACGATCTTAATACCAATGTTTCGAATTTAAGCCATACTCTCAATCTTTATTCTGAGGGGGTTATCCGGCAGGGCGAGATGCTCATAGAAAATCTTTCGGACATAACGGAAATTTATGGTGAAGACAAAAGCCAGATTACCAATATAAAGAAAATTCTTGCTGGTCAGGATGAATTGCTGGAGCAACTCAATAATGTTGTTATTTATGATGCTACTGGCAATACGCTCATCGCATTACACGAAAGGCTTTCTGGCCGCGCCAATAGCGCAGACCGTTTTTTCTTCGTTTATCATCAAAACAATACGTCCAAAAAAGTTTTTATTGGTCCTCCCGTAGTAAGCCGGACGAACGGGAAATGGGTGATAACCATCAGTCGCAGGCTGGAAGATCACCAGGGTAGATTTGCCGGGGTCGCCGTTCTCACTCTCAATATTGAAAATTTCCTTGAAACGTTTGGCAAGATCGATATTGGACATTCTGGTGCTATTGCATTAACAAGCGAGTCTGGAATATTACTGATACGCTATCCTTTTGACGATAAATATATTGGTCGGGTTATTTCCAATTCGCCACTTTTTACAACATACCTGAAAAACAGTAATTCCGGTACCGCAAGAAGTGTCTCTCGCTTTGACAATATACCACGGATGTATGCATTTCAAAAAAACAAACGATATGGATTAGTTACCACTGTCGCCGTGAGTATCGACGAAGGAATGTTGGCCTGGAAAAAACAATCAGAGATTCTGATAGTGATTGTTATTTTCCTGATGGGAGGCGTTATAACTTCAGGTTATTTTCTTCTGCGGGATATCCATCGGCGAGTGCGCACCAGTCGTGAATTGTCAAAAACTACTGAATCACTCATGACCGCAAATGAGAAATTAAAGGCTATGGCGGCTGAGGATAGTTTAACCGGGCTGGCGAATCGTCGCAAATTCGATGAGGCGCTGCCCCGTGAGGTATTACAGTGCGCCGTAAATAAGCATGCAATATCCTTGATGCTCATTGATATAGATTACTTTAAAAAATATAACGATAATTACGGGCATTTAGCGGGTGATGACTGTTTACGGCAAGTCGCAACATCCCTGAAAAAAACAGTAAAAGGCAGCTCTGCGCTGGTTGCCCGCTATGGTGGAGAAGAGTTTGTTGTTATTCTTCCTGCAATCGATTTGATCGCGGCGGAAAAGAAAGCCAAAAAAATAATTCAAAGTATTTGTCAGGAAAATATCCCTCATGAATATAGCCCGTTCGGAATAGTGACCGTAAGCATTGGTATCGCTTCCGGCCCCGGTCCGGCAGTGAAAGGCAAGGAGACAACGCTTATCGAATTAGCTGATGATGCGCTTTATCACGCAAAATATGCCGGGCGTAATGGCTTTTTCTCCTCAACGCATCTGTTTTAGTTAATATACGGTTGGTCCTGATTAACGCACGGCAGAGTATGGCTCGCTCTGCCGTGCCGATTCTCAGAAGGACGCGCGTTTGTACGCTTTATAGCGCGCATCCCAATAGATATTTTCGAGACGTGTTGTTAATTCCTCTTCACTCATCAGCGGGCCGACGCCCTCCTGCTGACCCGCCTGGGCTACCTGCAGGGCGATGGCTTTCGATACGGTTTCAATGATATCGACTGGCGGCAGCAGCCCTCCTTTCTCTGTATTTGCCAGCGGAGAGAATGCTGCAAGCGTTTTGCTGGCCACGCTCAGCATGGTGTCGGTGACGCGAGTTAACTTGCCTGCCAGTACGCCCAGACCTAATCCCGGGAAAATATACGCATTGTTGCACTGGGCTATTTCGTACGATTCATCCTGATAAAAGACCGGCTCAAAAGGGCTTCCCGTTGCAATGAGCGCGGCTCCCTGCGTCCATTCAATCAGATCCCGGGGTTGGGCTTCAGCGCGTGAAGTCGGGTTCGACAACGGCATGATAATGGGACGGGAACAGTGACGATGCATCTCTTTCACAATTTCTTCGCTGAAAAGACCGGGTTGCCCGGAAACGCCAATCAGTACGTTGGGATGGACATTGCGCACCACGTCCAGCAGAGACATATTCTCTGAATCGGTATCCCAGTCGGCGATAAGACGACGTGGCGTGACCAGTTTTTGCTGGAAATCCAGTAGATTAGGCATGTCATCTGTTAACAGGCCAAAGCGATCGATCATGAAAATGTTGTTGCGGGCTTCCTCCGGGGTCAGACCGTCGTCGACCATCAAGGCAATGATTTTCTCCGCGATGCCGCAGCCGGCGGAGCCGCTGCCGAGGAAAACCACGCGCAGATCGCGTAAGCGCATTCCCGCCGCCTGCGAAGCGGCAATCAGCGTGCCGGTGGTGACCGCTGCCGTTCCCTGAATATCATCATTAAAGCAGCACAGTTGGTGGCGGTAACGGTTCAGAAGTTTGGTCGCATTTTTCTGGGCAAAATCCTCAAATTGCAGGAGGACATTTGGCCAGCGCGCTTTGATGGCCTCAACGAACATATCCATAAATTCGATATAGTCTTCGTCGCTGATTCGCGGATGGCGCCACCCCATATACAGCGGATTTTCAAGATGCTGGCTGTTGTTGGTACCCACATCCAGCATGATAGGCAGCGTCGATGCCGGGTCAATTCCGCCGCACGCGGTATATAACGAAAGTTTGCCAATCGGGATCCCCATCCCTCCGATGCCCTGGTCGCCGAGACCGAGAATGCGTTCCCCATCGGTAACCACAATTACGCGAATATCATTGCGTGAAAAACTTTGCAGCATTTCATCGATGCGGTGCCGATCCGGCCATGAGATAAATAACCCTCTGGCGCGGCGATAAATCTCAGAAAAATGCTCACAGGCTTCGCCTACCGTTGGGGTGTAGATAATTGGCAGGGTTTCCTGCATATGACAGCGCAGAAGATTATAAAAAAGCGTCTCGTTGGTGTCCTGAATATTGCGTAAGTAAACATGGCGGGAGATGTCTTTTTTAAAATGACAAAATTGTTGCCATGCGCGCGCTGTTTGTTCTTCGATGGTTTCAACGTTATGCGGTAATAATCCATACAGATTAAAGGCCAGACGTTCATCCTCAGTGAATGCCAGCCCTTTATTAAGTAACGGGTTTTCCAGTAATACGGCACCATTATAAGGCGTATAAAGCGTTTCTTTGCGTAACATTATTGCTGCTCCTGACTAAATAATAACGGCACGGCTGCCGATGTATCGGGGATAACAGAAAAGAGGCTCAAGAAATCAAGTAGATCATCACGCCCTCAGTTAATACGCCGATCGCAGTGCCAATAAGAATGGAAGAGGATGCGGATTCGATATAAGTGTCGCTGCGCAGGGCGAACATTCCCGCAGCGATAGCAGAAGGTGTTGCACCAATAATCACGACCTGCTGCATTAAGGTGTGGCTCAGGCCAAATGCCAGCCCGGCAACTGCCATCATGGCGGGTTGGATCAGATTTTTGATGCTGATATTGGTAAAGGTCTGGAGATTCAGCGACGGGCGCTCACCGTAAAACAGCAGACCGAGGGCAAACAGCGACAGACCACCAGCAATTTTGCCAACCATCTCAATCGGCGCACTCAACAGGTGCGGTAACTGCACACCGGCCAGGCTCAGCACCACACCGGATACGGGGATCCAGACAATCGGGTTACGCACCGCCCGCAGTAAATTCTGCATAATCAGTTTGCCCGGATGTAGCGTTTCAATGTCGCTATCTTTATCGCCCATGCGGATTAAGATAATGGTCAACGGAATCATTAAAACGCTGGTGACTAAATTGCCAATTAGCACACCTAAAAATCCTTCCGGCCCAATCAGCACGGCCAGTACCGGCGCGCCAAAATAGGCCATATCAGGAAAAGCGCAAACCAAAGACTGTATTGCGCTGGTCTTGATATCATGACGAAAAACGTAACGCGACAGGATCAGCGTCAGTAAATAAGAGCCCATCAGACCAATTACCAGCACAGCCATAAACGAGAAGTTTTTGATTTTGTCCGGGTTGGTGTTCAGTGCTCCGATAAAAAGATGAAAGGGTAATGCAAAGCGAATCACCACTGTCGCTAATACAGTGGCATCCTTACGGTGCGTATACCCTAATTTTCCACTTAGCCACCCTAGTAACATGATAAATACTAAAGGGAATAAAGATTGTAGGAGTAGTGAAGGCATAAAATGTCCTGTTTTTGTTTTATTTAAATAGTTTTCAGGCAGGAACTCTATCTATCGTATTTACTTCCAAAGGTGATTAGAATCACACTTCGTGTGTTTTAATTAGTTTCAAAAGGAATACTTTAATTAAATGGAAAGATTGAGGTGCTAAGTTTATATTTTCATTAGAAGAATCTAATGCATGTATCTGCGCAATTATTTTATTTACGAATAGCCTGTTTAAGTTATTTAAATGTGAATTACTACGGCACTCACAAATTCAATAAGCAGTAACCATTGCTCACTTTACAGGCCGAAGATTATGTTATTTATTCAATCATGACTTCCTGGTGGCAATATTTATTTTGTTGGCTTTATTTTTTCAAGCATTTTATCCTATTACGAATAACCCAGCGGTTATTCCTGACCCACTGTTAATTATTAATAGCGAATCAGGTGAAAATAATGAAAGATAATCCTCTCTCTTCCTCTGTTGACGCATCCCCTGCGGGTGCACAACTCTCGCGCCTGCACGGGCTTGAAGTCGGCGCCGTACCCTTGCTGCTCTTTATCGGTATCGCTTCGATTGTCGCCATTTCAGCTATCGCAGGTTTATTGCCGAAAAACATGATTGGCGGCCTGGCGGTGATCATGACGCTTGGTTTTGCCTTTGCCAAAATAGGCCGTATGTTGCCGGTGCTGAAGGACGTCGGTGGGCCAGCAATATTGTGCCTGATGGTGCCCTCGGTACTGGTCTATTTTGGTCTGTTTGAAGCGCATACGTTAGCCACCGTCCATCTGCTGATGAAAGAAGCCAACCTGCTTTATTTTGTTATTGCCTGTCTGGTGGTTGGCAGCATTCTCGGCATGAACCGGGTGATCCTGATCCAGGGCATGATCCGCATGTTTGTGCCCCTGGTGGCCGGTACTGTGGTCGCGGTGCTCGCCGGGCTGCTGGTAGGAACATTATTTGGCTACACGCCGTATCACACCTTTTTCTTTATCATCGTGCCTATTATCGGCGGTGGCATTGGCGAAGGCATATTACCGCTGTCACTGGCCTATTCCGCCATTCTTGGGCAAACCCCGGATGTTTATGTTGCCCAACTGGCACCCGCGGCAGTGGTGGGCAATATCTTTGCCATTATCTGCGCTGGCGTGCTGGCGCGTATAGGAATGCGCCGTCCTTCCCTGACCGGTAACGGTATGCTGATCCGCAGTGATGAGGATAACCGCGTCTTCGCACAGACGCAGGAGGCGCAGCATACCGATTTTCAACTTATGGGCGGCGGGCTGTTGATGATATGCGCCTTTTTTATCGTCGGCGGGTTATTTGAAAAACTGGTGCATATTCCTGGTCCGGTGCTGATGATCCTGATTGCCGTACTGTGCAAGTACGCACAAGTGATCCCCAAATCCATGGAGCAGGGCGCGCACAGTTGCTATAAGTTTGTTTCCGCAGCATTAGTCTGGCCGCTGATGATTGGTCTCGGCATGCTTTATGTGCCGCTGGAAAGCGTGGTCGCGGTATTCTCTGTCGGCTACGTTATTGTGTGCGGCTCCATCGTCATTGCTATGGCGCTCAGCGGTTATTTCATTGCCACAAAGTTAAATATGTATCCGGTCGAGGCGGCGATCGTCACCAGCTGCCATAGTGGCCTCGGCGGTACGGGGGATGTGGCGATCCTCTCAGCATCCAACAGAATGGCATTGATGCCCTTCGCGCAAATCGCCACCCGCATTGGTGGTGCTTCAACGGTCATTTTTGCCACCTTGTTATTAAGCTGGCTCGTCTGAACCACAGGCCCGCAGTCCGGCTGCGGGCGCATCGGATTACGACGATAACGCAAGTTTGAATTCGTTCTTCTCATCTAAGGGATCAGACGAAAAAGAAGAGTTGTAAGGAAAGGGCAAAAAAAAACCGCCCGGAGAGGGCGGTCTTTGGCTTCGGCTGAAAAGCGCGAATTAACGCAGCAGAGACAGGACGTTCTGCGGAACCTGGTTAGCCTGTGCCAGTACAGAAGTACCCGCAGACTGCAGAATGTTCGCACGGCTCATTTCAGAAACTTCAGAAGCGAAGTCAGCATCCAGGATACGTGAACGAGATTCAGACAGGTTGTTAACGGTGTTGTTCAGGTTGCTGATTACAGAATCGAAACGGTTCTGTACCGCACCCAGACCGGAACGCAGTTCGTCAACCTGAGCCAGCGCTTCGTCGATTTTGGTCAGCGGATCTTCAGTTGCCTGAGCGGTAGAAACTGCTTTACCGGAATCAGTCACAACGCCAGCATCGTCAACGGTTGCAGCGGTCAGCGCGCCGTTAGCATCTTCAACATAGTAGTTGCCTTCGCCGTCAGTTTTCAGGGTACCGGTGATACCAGAAACGTCCGGAGCTTTGTCAAACATAACGGCGTCGCCAGCTACGCTGTTGCCCATGGTAACACCTGTTGCAGCAGTGCTAGCGGAGTCAAACGTTACAGCACCCGTTGCATCAGTCGTTGCGAGGAAGTAGTCGCTACCAGATTTAACGTAGATGTTACCGTCGTCACCCTCAACAACGTCATCAGCAGCTTTGCCAGCAGCGTCAGTATCCGTGATGGTGGATACATCGTATTTAGCACCGGTATCAACTTTAACGGTGGTCGCATCAGTCAGGGTGCTTGCGTCAACGCCGTTAGCGATGGTGAAGTCGTCCATACCCAGAGTAGAAGAGTCCATCTGGTTCAGCTGGATATCGATAGTCTGGCCGTCGTTAGAACCCACCTGGATAGACAGAGTCTGATCTTTGCTCAGTACTTTCACGCCGTTGAACTCAGTCTGTTCAGAGATGCGGTTGATCTCGTCCAGACGTGCGTTGATTTCGTCCTGGATGGACTGACGGTCAGAATCAGAGTTGGTGCCGTTCTGCGCCTGTACAGACAGACGACGGATGTTCTGCAGGTTATCGTTGATTTCGTTCAGCGCGCCTTCAGTCGTCTGTGCGATAGAGATACCGTCGTTGGCGTTACGGGAAGCCTGGCTCAGACCGTTGATGTTCGCGGTGAAGCGGTTAGAAATTGCCTGACCTGCTGCATCGTCTTTCGCGCTGTTAATACGCAGACCAGAAGACAGACGCTCAATAGCGGTACCCAGAGAGCTCTGAGATTTATTCAGGTTGTTCTGTGCAACGAGGCTGAGGGCGTTAGTGTTAATAACCTGGGACATGTTTATTCCTTAATACTCTATAGTTCACATGGATTATGGTTATGCGTAAGTTGTCTCGCATACTAAATAAATCGGCCCTTCAAAAAAGGACTGAAATTTTTTGCTGCGGAAAGATTTGTTGAGTAGCTGAATGGAATTTCAGGAAACAATGACTTAGCTATTTTTTAGCTGTTATTTCAGCCGATTCTGATATTGAAGATATGAATTGTGCGCACAACTGACGTTATATTCCCTTATCGATTTAGCGAATTTTCTCTGTAGCGCTGAGTTTTTTCTTTCTTCTATATAGTTCCTTTATTAAATATTCATCTTTTTATTTCCCAGGCCGATTGGTTAATAGAATTCACTCAACAAAATGACCTTTCCGACCGGAGACGAAATGGGAATATCATCATTAGGTGTAGGTACTGGCGGGATCGATACGGCATCAATGCTGGAACAGCTGAAGGCCGGTGAGCAATCGCGTTTAACACCCTATACCAAACTACAGAACAGCTATAAGTCGCAGATTTCAGCATGGGGTAAGATCTCCAGCCTGCTGTCGAATCTGCAAAAAAGCGTTACCACCATGGGTTCTGATGCTTTTAATAAAATGAACGTCAGTGCCAATGAAGCCTTTACTGCCGTTGCTGGCAGCGGCGCGCAGGCGGACAGCCATTCGGTGACCATTTCACAGCTCGCGACGGCACATAAACTGAAAACCCAGCCGGAAGCCAGCGCAGATGACATGCTGGGCGAAACCACCGGCGGCAGCCGTACAGTGACGATCACGCAGAATGACGGCAAGACCATGGAAGTGGAGCTGGCGGATGATGAAACCTCACTGAACCAGATTGCGAAAGCGATCAATAAAGAGAAGGGTGATGTTACCGCTTCCGTACAGCGTACCGATGATGGCTATCAGCTGGTACTGAGTTCGAAAAAGACCGGCTCCGATGGCGAAATGACCGTCAGTGTTGATGGTGATAATACGCTGGCGGGTGTGCTGAACACCTCCGGCGGCGGCCAGCATATTAATGATGACGGCTCCGTGGCTGCCGATGGCGGCGCAAACGACAATATGATCGCCGTTTCCGATGCCCAGGACGCCAAACTGCGCGTCGATGGTTCTGACTATACGCGCTCCAGCAACAACATCAGCGACATCATTGACGGCGTGACGCTGAATCTGAAAAAAGTGTCGGAAAACGGCGAAGCTGAGCAGTTGACGCTGACCTCGGATACCTCGGCCATCAAAACCAGCCTGCAGGATTTTGTTAAGCAATACAATGCGCTGCTTACCGAGACTACCGCTGACAGCAAATATGTCGCGGCGGATACCTCCAGCCTGGGCGATGAAGAAGTGGCAACGCAAAACTCCGGCAGCGGCTCGCTGGTGGGGGATTCCACGCTGCGCAGCCTGGTCAGCCAGGTGCGCTCCACCGTCAATGGCGTCTACGGCGATGCCGGGGCAGATTACGGCTCGCTGGCGGATTTAGGCATCAAGATTGATTCGGCAACCGGCCAGATGACGCTGGATGAAGACACGCTGGATGAAGCGATTGCCGATAATCCGGAACAAATCAGCCTGATGTTCTCCGGCCGTGGCGACAGCGAAGGGCTCTCTTCGGCGCTGGGCTCCATCATCACCAGCTACGTTGGCGATTCGAAGACCAAAACGGACGGTTTGATTAAAACCACCACCGACAGCCTGGAATCGCAAACTAAAATTGCGCAAACCCAGATCGACAAGACGCAGAAGCTGATTGACGCACAGGTCGAACGTTACCGTGTGCAGTTCCAGAACCTCGACACCATGATGTCGAATCTGAACAACATGAGCAGTCAGTTAACGTCATTGCTTTCAACCCTCTAATTTTTCATTGCGCAGGCCCGCCGCGGCCTGCCAACAGGAGTGACAAACATGTATGCAGCACAGGGGAGCCAGGCGTATGCGCAGGTGGGTCTTCAAAGTAAGCTCTCTGGCGCCACGCCGCACCAGTTAATTTCCATGTTGTTCGACGGCGCGCACAGCGCGATTCTGCAAGCCAATATCTATTTTGAGAATGGCAACGTTGCCCAGCGTGGCAAGATGATCTCTAAGGCGATCAATATTATTGATAATGGTTTGCGCGCTGCGCTCGATCACGAAAAGGGCGTACACATTGCCGCAGAACTGGAGCAAATGTACGAATATATGTCGCGGACATTATTAGAGGCGAATCTGCGTAACGAGCCGGAGAAATTAAAGCACATCGATGCGCTGTTAATGAAACTGGCCATGACATGGAAAGAGATCGAACCAACACAACGTCGGGTGAATTATGGGTGAGGTGCTGCCAAAAATTATCGTTGAATTATACGAGATGAATTTAACGCTGCTGGATATGGCAGCGAAAGAAGAATGGGACCTGCTTGCCGAAATGGCCGCTGGCTATATGCTGAAAAAGCAGGACATTATGGAAGTCAGCGCCGATGATCTATCTGTTGCGGAAAGAGAAAACCTGAAAATGGTATTAAAGCAGATGGTCGAAAACGAGGGTGAAATAACCCGGAAATTGCAGGCGCGCCTTCATGTTCTGAAACAGAATCTGTCCTCAATACATCGTGGAACCACGCTCAGTAAGCTTTACTCCCGTCAGCAAACCTCTTCAATACATTAAACAAATAAGGCCATCAGTAAGTGACTTACTGATGGCCTTAGCCTTCTTTTTTTAGCGGTAGTTAACGATTAACTGTTGGTTGACCACATTCAGGGCGGGTCGTAACGGGCCGCGCTTATTCACTGTGTAAATAAAGCGAAATTCACCCGTTGCGGAGAGCGGAAAAGTGATGCTGCGTTGCCCGGCCAGGGAAGGCAGCCGTAAGCAGCGATCGTGACGACACAGCTTGATCTCCAGCCCTGGCGGCGGCGGAGCCAGCAGCGTAATACGCCATGAAACACGGGTAACCTTTGCCGACGCCGGGATCGCAGAAGGCGAGCTTAACGCTCGCCCGCGTACAATCTGCTTGCCGGTGCGGGTGCTACCACCCGCTGCCGTATCGCTCCAGGAACCGCTGGAAGGTGCGGCATTCGCTGGCAATACCAGCGCCATGCCCAAAATAGCAGCGGCAGGTATCATGAATGTGTACCGATTACGGTGGTCATTTGCACCGTTTTGTTGCTGCTGATTTCCAGCGTTGACATGACTGCCAGCTGCGGGAAGGCGCGGCGCAGGAAGCGTGAAACCATCAGGCGCAGCCCCGGATTCACCAGCAGTACCGGCGAAATGCCCAGCGCTTGCTGGTCGGTGATGGCGCGTTCGGCCTGCTTCATCAGATTTTCGGCAATACCCGGTTCGATCGCGCTGCCGTTCTGGCGAGCCTGAATCAACAGTTTTTCCAGCGTGGTATCCAGCCCAATCACCTTGATGTCGTTATCCGTGCGGAACCACTGCGCCGTAATGGCGCGGCCCAAACGGATGCGCACCTGCGCGGTCAGTTCGTCCGGATCGTTTTGTAGCGGAACATGTTCGGCCAGCGTATCGATAATGGTGCGCATATCGCGGATAGAGACGCGCTCGGCCAGCAGATTCTGCAACACTTTGTGGAACAGCGTCAGGGAGATCACGCCAGGGATCAGATCTTCAACCAGCTTCGGCATCTCTTTATTAATGCGCTCCAGCAGTTGCTGTGTCTCCTGGCGGCTGAACAACTCTTCCGTATTCAGCGAGATCACGTGGTTAAGATGCGTGGCGATAACGGAACCCGGATCGACCACGGTATACCCCTGAATCTGCGCCTGCTCGCGGAAGACTTCGTCGATCCAGCACGCCGGCAGACCAAACGCCGGATCTTCACACGGCGTACCCGGCAATTCCCCTTCGGCGTAGCCAGGGTTAATCGCCATCCAGCGTTCCGGTTCGATCTCGCCGCGGCCAATCTCAACGCCTTTCAGCAGAATACGGTACTCGCCTGGCGCCAGATCGAGGTTGTCGCGAATATGGATCGGCGGCGGCAGGAAGCCCATATCCTGGGCAAATTTCTTACGGATACCGCGCACGCGGATCAGCAACTGACCATCCTGCGCGCTGTCCACCAGTGGGATCAGGCGATAGCCGACTTCCAGCCCCAGCACATCTTCCATTTCCACATCGGCCCATGAGGCTTCTGAAGAGGCCTGATCGTTGGCAGCCTGCGCGGCTTTATCATTATCTTCACGCGTGACGTTACGGGCAGGCGCTTGCATCTGACGACCGCGCATCCACCATGCCAGCCCCAGCAGAACGGCGGTAAACAGCAGGAAGACAACGTTCGGCATCCCCGGGATAAGCCCCAGCAGACCAATCACCCCAGCGGAAAGCAGCATCACTTTCGGGTTGTTAAACAACTGTCCGACCATCTGCTCGCCGATATCCTGCTCGTTGGACACGCGGGTAACAATAACGCCTGCGGCGGTAGAGATAATCAGCGCCGGGATCTGGGCAACAAGGCCGTCACCGATAGTCAACAGAGTGTAGGTTTCACCGGCTTCGCCGACGCTCAGCCCATGCTGAAGCACACCGATGGTCAGCCCGCCGATGACGTTAATCGCCATAATCAGCAGCCCGGCGATGGCATCCCCGCGCACGAATTTACTGGCACCGTCCATTGAACCGTAGAAATCGGACTCCTGCGTCACTTCATTACGACGGCGTTTCGCTTCGGCTTCACCAATCAGCCCGGCGTTAAGATCGGCATCAATCGCCATCTGTTTGCCCGGCATGCCATCCAGCACAAAGCGCGCGCCCACTTCGGCGATACGCCCGGCACCTTTGGTGATCACCATAAAGTTAATGATGATCAGAATGGCGAAGACCACGATACCGATGGCAAAGTTACCGCCCACCAGGAAGTGGCCGAACGCTTCCACCACGCGCCCGGCAGCGGCAGCGCCGGTGTGTCCTTCCATCAAAATGATACGCGTAGAGGCGATGTTCAGCGCCAGGCGTAGCAGAGTGGAGAACAGCAACACGGTAGGAAACGCAGAAAATTCGAGGGTTTTCTGCGTAAACATCGCCACCAACAAAATCATCAGTGACAGCACGATATTGAAGGTAAACAGCGTATCCAGCAGGAATGCCGGCAGCGGCAGTACCATCATCGCCAGAATCAGCATGATCAGTACCGGACCAGCCAGAATTTGCCACTGTGTCTCTTTAAATGCGGGTAAACGTAATTTACTGGCGATACTGGCCATTAGTTTCTCTCATTTGCAAAATCCATCCACTCAGGAACCGGAAGATCCCTGGGCTGTACAGGCGGAACTCCGCCAGAGGTGCGCCACCGCCGCAGGCCGTAGACCCAGGCGAGAACTTCTGCGACAGCGCTATAAAGCTCGCCGGGGATCTGTTCGCCAATCTCACAGTGGCGATACAGGGCGCGGGCAAGCGGCGGCGCTTCAAGCATCGGAATGCGATGTGCAGCGCCCAGTTCACGAATTTTTAGTGCAACTTCGCCCGCGCCTTTCGCCAGTACCGTTGGCGCACTCATCCCGCCTTCTTTGTAAGAGAGCGCGACGGAGTAGTGCGTCGGGTTGTTAACGATGACATCGGCTTTCGGTACGTCCGTCATCATGCGATTACGGGCGGCTGCGCGTTGCATCTGCTTAATGCGCCCCTTAACGTGCGGGTCGCCTTCCTGCTGTTTGAACTCGTCGCGGATCTCCTGACGGCTCATACGCAGTTTTTTCAGGTTGCTGTTGATCTGGTAAAACACGTCGTAACCCATTACCGGCAGCAGGAAGAAAATCACCATCAGCAGGCAGTCAAAAATCATGCCGATGGCGCCGCTCACTGCGGTCGGGAATGAGGCGTTAACCAGTTGAATAAAGTGCGGTCGGTTGTTGTAGACGTACAACGCAAACCCGCAACCGGCCAGCGCAACTTTCAGGCAACCTTTCAACATCTCTGACAGCACCTGCGCCGAGAACATGCGTTGCAGCCCTTTCATCGGCGACATGCGCGCCAGGTCCACTTTCAGCGACTTGCCGCTGAAGTTCACGCCGCCCAGCAGCATGGGAGAGAGCAGCCCGGTGATGAATAACCCCAGCAAAATTGGCAGCAGCCCGCTGGCCATCATCGAGAACAGGTAACTGGCCTGCTGAAGCATGGAACGGGGATCCGTCACCGGTAGCCTGTTCAGCATCAGTCCGCTATGCAGGATCTGCATCAGGTTATGGGCAAAATGTTGCCCCCCGGATAACAACAGCGCCCACCCGGCCAGCAACATCAGCAGCGAACTCAGCTCTTTCGAACGCGGAATTTGCCCCTCTTCACGCGCTTTTTGTCGTCGGTGGGGTGTGGGTTCTTCTGTTTTTTCTACATCACTTTCTTCGGACATATTCTCTGCCGCTGGCCTCCCGTTAGTGCCTCATCCCGGTGGGTGAGGCGGTCATCAGAAACCCAGGCTATCGAGCAGATCATCGACCTGATCCTGGCTGGCGACGACGCCGGTTTTGTTCTGGTCGATTTGCGGGCCGTTCATCAGCGTCGTATCAACCTCTTTCAGACCGCTGACGTCCTCCGGCAGGTACTCCAGCAGCACCAGAATCAGCTCTTTTTCGACGCTTTCGATAAGCGACATCATGCCGCGAATTACCTGACCGGTAAGATCCTGGAAATCCTGCGCCATCATGATTTCCATCAGTTGGTTGTTGGTATTGCGTGCAAGGTCCGGCGTTCTGGCGAGGAAGCTGCGGGTGTCCGCCACCAGTTCGCGTGCATCGGCTAATTCCACCGGCGCGGCAAACCAGCCGTCCCAGCGAGCAGTCAGTTGCTCCGCGCGTTCGCCCAGTTCGTCCTGTAAAGGACGTGCCTGTTCGACGCTGGTCAGTACGCGCTCGGCGGCCTCGGCGGTTTTACCGACGACATAGTCCAGACGTTCGCGTGCATCCGGGATAGCTTCTGCCGCTTCGGCAATGGTGCGATCCAGCCCAAGATCAACCAGGCTGTCGCGTAACAAACGGGCCAGGTGGCCAACGCGCGAAAAGAGATTTTTAAAATCATCTGTCGATTGTGTTTGTGCCATCTTGTCCATCGATTACCACCCAAGCTTTTCAAAAATTTTGTTGAGCTTCTCTTCCAGCGTCGCCGCCGTGAAAGGTTTCACGACATAACCGCTGGCGCCCGCCTGGGCGGCGGCAATAATGTTTTCTTTCTTGGCTTCAGCGGTGACCATCAACACGGGCATTTTGCTGAAAGCGGCATCGTTACGAATTTCCGTCAGCAGCTGTAAGCCATCCATGTTGGGCATATTCCAGTCGCTGATGACGAAATCGAAGGTGGCGGCGCGTAGTTTGTTCAGTGCATCCAGGCCATCTTCTGCCTCTTCGACATTATTGAACCCTAAATCTTTCAACAGGTTGCGAACAATACGGCGCATCGTGGAGAAATCATCGACCACTAAAAAGCGCAAGTTGGTATCTGCCATAATTTTTTATTTCCAGGTTAAGTCATTGAACGGTGAGAGAAACCAGGGCTCAGACTCTGCGAGCCCGGGAGACAGCATGGTTGAGAAGTTGCTGGCTAATCTGGTCGAGGTCGGCGATATCGCAGGCGCCGCCGAGGGCAATCGCTTCTCGCGGCATGCCGAATACCACGCAGGTTCGCTCGCTCTGCGCGACGGTCCACGCGCCAGCCTGGCGCATCGCCAGTAACCCTGCGGCGCCATCGTGGCCCATTCCGGTGAGGATGGCGCCAAGGGCATTTTTACCGGCGCAGCGTGCAACAGAGTGGAACAACGCATCCACCGACGGACGGTGGCGGTTAATGGGCAGGCCGTTGTTCAGCGCAATCTGGTAGTTTGCACCGCTGCGCTTCAGCTCCATGTGAAATCCGCCCGGCGCAATGTACGCATGACCAGGCTGCACGCGCTCGCCCTCGGTCGCTTCACTCACGGAAATCTGGCACAAGTTGTTCAGGCGGTCGGCAAATGAGCGGGTAAATCCTGGCGGCATGTGTTGGGCGATAACGATGCCCGGGCAACCCTGCGGCATCGACATCAGGATCTGGCGCAGCGCTTCGGTGCCACCGGTTGATGAGCCAATCGCAATGATCTTATCGCTGCCTGCGCGCGGTGCCTGAATCACTCGCGGTGCGGTCGGTTGTCCTTCGCGGCGACGAACCTGCGCTTTGGCCGCCATACGAATTTTGTCGGCAATCATCTCGCTGTATTGCCCCATACCGTCATGCAGCCCCATCGACGGCTTGGTAATAAAATCTACCGCCCCAAGTTCCAGCGCGTTCAGCGTAATATCGGAGCCTTTGCTGGTTAATGACGAGAGCATCACCACCGGCATCGGACGCAGGCGCATCAGACGATCGAGAAACTCCAGCCCGTCCATGCGCGGCATTTCGACATCCAGCGTCAGTACATCCGGGTTGTGTTGCTTGATCAGATCGCGGGCGATAATCGGATCCGGCGCCGCCGCGACCATCTCCATATCCGGTTGCTCATTGACCATCTGCGTCAGTATCCTGCGCATCAGAGACGAATCATCAATGCACAACACCTTAATCTTGTTCATAATTTTTACTCTGCGATGCGGTAGACGGATTGCCCAAGCAGACGGAATGGGCTGTTAGCGCTGTTAAAATGTTCCGAATGCCCCAGAAACAACAAGCCATCGGGTTTGAGCATTTTTGCGAAGCGCATGACCAGTTTTTCCTGCGTTTTATGATCGAAATAAATCATCACGTTACGGCAGAAAATGGCGTCAAAATTGCCCTGGATGTTCCACTGCGGATCGATCAGGTTCAGCTGGCGGAACTGAACAGCATGGCGTAATCCATCTTTGATTTTCACCAGCTCTCTCTGCGCGCCGGTACCGCGCAGAAACCAGGTTTTCTTCTGCTGTTCGCTCAGGCTGTCGATATCCGCCAGGCGGTAAACGCCCTGACCGGCCTTTTCCAGCACATCAGTATCAATGTCGGTTGCCAGTACGCGCGGGCCGGTGATGCTGCGGCCCAGCGTCTCCTCCAGCGTCATGGCGATGGACCACGGTTCTTCACCGGTCGAGGCGCCCGCACACCACACGTTGTACATACCGCCTCTGGCCTGCGCATGGCGCGCCAGGATCGGAAAGTGGTACGCCTCGCGAAAAAAAGAGGTCAGATTGGTGGTTAATGCATTAATAAAGACTTGCCATTCATCGCTCTCCGGATTGGCGACCAGCAAATTGATGTAATCGGTAAATCCCTTCAGTTCCAGCACGCGAATGCGTCGCGACAGGCGGTTATAAACCATGTCGCGTTTTTGTGGAGTAAGAACAATGCCTGCACGTTGATAAATCAGCGCGCTAATTCTTTCTATTTCATTGTGCGTAAGTTGTTTCTGACCAGACTGATTGGCTTCGGTTGCGGGGTTCATAATGTTCCAGTTATTTATCATAATAAGCGGTAGTACCCCTGCCGGGTTTTCAGCGATGCTCAGGTACGCAGCAAAATAATCAGTTATTAATAAGATGAAACGAAATAGTTAATTCATTTCGTGGTTATTAAGATAATGGCCGGTATTAAACCGGCATGTTCATTATTTCCTGATAGGCATTAACAAGTTTATTTCTTGCCTGCACACCAATATTTAATGCCAGAGAAGATTCCTGCATGGAAACCATTACGTCGTTCAAACCAATGCCTTCGACGCCTGACAGATAGCCTTCCGCCTGGGTTTTGGCATGGTTTTGCATTTGGCTAATTGAATTTACGCTGTTAAATAAAATATCTGAGAAGGATGGATTATTCTCAGTGGTTTTAGCAGAAGCAAATGGATTCAGCGAAGACGCACCGGTAATTTGACGAGTCTGGCTCTGCATCTGCTCCAGTATGCTGCTGCTCATATTTATTGACATAACAAACACCTTTCTATTAATTGCGGCAATCCTAACATGTGGTCAGACAACAACATAATGTGAAAAGCTGACACAAGTTTCAGCTTATCAGCACTTAAGAAACATCGCATTTTGTAGATAATACGCAACCAGGAAATATCCTGCGAAATATCGATTTACTACTTTATTACATACGCGAAACGCTGAGCCGCTATAGGGTT
>CANUEX010207896.1:0-61337 GCA_948099535.1 Jatropha multifida | reverse complement strand
AATTTTGGCACGGTTGAAGTGCGGGTGATGGACACGCCACTGACGCTTTCCCACGCCATTAATATTGCCGGACTTATTCAGGCAGTGTCGCACTGGCTGCTGGCCGAGCGCCCCTTTAAGCACCAGCCGCAGGATTACCTGCTGTATAAGTTCAACCGTTTCCAGGCGTGTCGTTACGGCCTGGACGGGATTATTACTGACGTTCACAGCGGCGAGCAGCACACCATTGCCGAGGATCTCACGCGTCTGCTGGAAAAAATCGCGCCGTGGGCCGACAGGCTCCATGCCGGTAGTGCACTGGATGAACTGGCAGCGCGAGTCAAACGCGGCAAGAATGAGGCGCAACTGATGCGCGATTTTGTAGCGGATGGCGGCTCATTAATTGGCCTGGTGCAGAAACATGCCGAAATTTGGGCGGCAGGCTAATCAGAATTTACTCAATCGATAATTTTAGCGCAGCTTAATACTTTGCTGCGCTAAAATATATTTTCAGTGTTACTTACAAAATAGTAATCATAAAGTGGTAGAACCCCCTGTCGGAATTGATAAATATCAACAAGCCTCGCGTTAAAAATAAAGAATGCCTCTTTATCCCCGATAAGCCATATAAGTTAAAGCCAACCTGAGGCATCGGTATGAGATGGATTTATCGTTTATCAATGAAATTGAAATTATTGCTGGCACTTTTTCCTTTATTGTTTGCACTCATAGGGTTAGCGTCTAACGGCATCCTGAGTCGTCTTGAAACAGGCCAGCAAATGCGCACCATTATGAACTTAACATTGCTGGCAAAATATGCCGGAAGCGTTATTCATGAATTGCAAAAAGAACGTGGATTGAGCGCCGGATATTTAGGCAGCAAAGGCCAACAATTCTCCGCTGAATTAAACGATCAATATCCACACTCTTCGAAAGCCATTACGCAATTAACTGAAGCGCTTAAACAATTTCCTCTCCAGCAAGCGAATAACGATATTCGTCACGCGCTGGAACAATTTCAGCAACATCAGCAGGGAATCGACGCGTTTCGTCAGCAAATTCGCGGGCAGAGCGTAACCGGTACCGAATCCCTGGCGTGGTACAGCGCAATGATTAACGACCTGCTGAATGTCGTTGGTGGGATCAGCCAGTTGACCGATAACGGGGCGATCGTCAACCAACTGGCGGCCTATTACAGCATCCTGAATGCCAAAGAGCAGACCGGCATCGAGCGCGCGCTGATGTCGAACGTCTTCTCCGCCGATCGCTTTACCGACGGCCAGTTTCGCCAGTTGAATGAAACGGTGGGCAAGCAACTATCGTGGTTCGCGGCGGCGCAGGCCTTCAATACGCCAGCAGTGAATGAAAAACTGGCCGCACAGTTGCAGGCACCGCAGGCGACGCACGCCCTTGAACTGCGCCAGCAGGCGATTGACCATGCGGCAAGCGGCAGTTTTGGCGTGGCTCCCGCAGACTGGTTCACCGCTCAGACGGCGCGGATTAATGCACTCAAAACGGTGGAGGATTCAGCCTCCGATACGCTACTCGCCACGGCGCAGTCGCTGGCGGACAGCGCCTGGCGCGGGGTAATTATCTTTGCGCTGGTTAGCGTCGCGGCACTGGTGGTGGCGCTGTTCTTCGCCCTGCTGGTCGCCAGCAGCATTCACCGTCAGTTGCATCACTCTCTGGCAACCATCGAAGGGATGGATGGCGATCTGACTCAGCGCCTCGACGTGCCCGGTAGCGATGAGCTGTCGCTGCTTAATCGCGCTTATAACCAGGCCATTGAGAACATTCAGCATATTGTCAGCGAGATAAAACAGGGCGCTGCCGTGCTGCGCAGCGCCAGCGCAGACATTGCCGATGGCAATCAGGATCTGGCTTCGCGTACCGATGAGCAGGCCGCATCGCTGGTTGAAACGGCCGCCAGTATGGAGCAGATTGCCACGGCGGTGAATCTGACGGCAGATAATGCCATTGAAGCGAAAAGGCTGACCGAAGAGATGGAGCAGCAGGTGCAGGAAGCGAGTCGCGTGGCGGCAGAAGCCAGCAGCAGTATGCTCGCCATTCGCGGTTCCAGCGAGCAGATCTCCAGCATTGTCAGTTCCATCGACGAGATCTCTTTCCAGACCAACCTGCTGGCGTTGAATGCGGCGGTAGAAGCCGCCCGCGCCGGGGAACTGGGCAAGGGCTTTGCGGTGGTAGCCTCCGAGGTGCGTAATCTGTCGCAGCGCTGCGCCAGCGATGCCCGGCAGATCCGCGAGTTAATAAGCAACAACATGGAGCAGATCGAGCAGGGCGTGACGCTGGTGCAGGCATCCGACCGGGCGTTGCAGTCGGCGAGAGCCAATACCGGTCAGATGCTGGCGTTTGTCAGCGATATCGCCCATGCGGCAGGCGAGCAGTCACTCGGCGTCTCGCAGGTGCATGAAGCGCTGAACCAACTGGAGCAGGTGACCCAGCAAAACGCAGGGCTGGTGGCCAGCGCCGCCAGCGCCAGCCAGATGCTGGATCAACAATCACAAACCATGACGACGCTGGTCGATCGCTTCGTGGTGGCGTGATCCGTCATACGGGGAACGTTGCGCTGCGGCGTGCTTTCCCCGACAATGCGTTTTTTCACCGATGATTAACGCTTATGAAACACCCGCTCGAATCGCTGGTTACGCTGGCAGGCATCCTGTTGATGGCTTTTATCTCTGTCCTGCTGCTGCCCGCGCCATCACTGGGCCTGCAACTGGCGAAAAGTCTGATGCAGCGCTTTCATCTGCTGGATTTGAACCAGCTTTATACCCTGCTCTACTGCCTGTGGTTTTTACTGCTTGGCTGCATTGAGTTTTTCGTACTGCGTTTTATCTGGCGGCGCTGGTTCGCCGTCTGAGTATGTTTGCTCCCTCTCCCTGCCCTGTCTGCGGCAGGGTATCGCTACGCTTTTAGCGCAGAATTAATTCCATAGTTGTTCTAATTATTTGAACGTTATCCGCAAATAGTTCAGCTTTTTCTTCGTATTCATCAGGCATATGATTTATCACATCAGGGCAACACAGCCCTCCCAAACAAAATGATGCAGGAATACGACCATGAAATTCATCAAAACTTTCGTTGCAGTTGCCGCACTGTCCGCCCTCTCTTTCGGTTCTTTTGCCCAGAGCATCAGCGCCAGTGCATCGACGCTCTCCGCCGCTGAAGCCAAAATTGCTGCACAGGCGGAAAAAGCCAATGCGTCTTACAAAATCACCAGCGCACGTGCTGACAACGGCGTGTATATGACTGCTGAACTGACGAAATAAATTACCCAGCCGGAATAACAAACAGGATAAGGCGAGCCATGAACCCGTTGCAGAAACTTTTTAGCGCTTTGTTCCCGCAGGCCGCAAATAGCGACACCACGGAATTACCATCAACTTCAGGAGCCGTTATGTCAGACAATTTTCTTGCTTTAGCGAAACAGCGCAGAACCATTTATGCCCTTGGTAAAGATCTGCCGGTTGCAGAAGAGGTTGTTATCGAGACCATTAAAGAAGCCATTCGCCAGGCACCTTCTGCGTTTAACTCTCAGAGTTCTCGTGCGTTGATTCTGTTAGGTAAAGAGCATGCGAAGTTCTGGGAACTGACCCGCGAGCAGTTGAGAAAAATTGTTCCGGAAGAGAGTTTCAAAGCGACATCCGACAAACTGGATGGTTTTGCCGCCGCTGCGGGTTCGGTGCTGTTCTTTGAAGATCAGGACGTGGTGAAAGGGTTGCAGGAGCAGTTCGCTGCCTACGCCGATAACTTCCCTGTCTGGTCAGAACACAGTACCGGTATCGCCCAATACGCCGTCTGGCTGGCGCTGGCGGAAAAAGGTATTGGTGCTAACCTTCAGCACTACAACCCGCTCGTTGATGCTGACGTGCAGAGCAGCTGGAATATTCCGGCGAACTGGAAACTGCGCGGCCATATGAACTTTGGTTCCATCGTGGCTCCGGCGGGCGAAAAAGCCTTTATGGACGATGACAAACGTTTTGTCGTTGCCCGCTAAGCATTCCTGAAACCACCCCGGTAAAGGTGAAATCCCCCGCTCGTTGGCGACAATGCGCGGGGATTTCTTTTTTGGCGGGTTTACTGCGTCTGGGCATCAAAAACCAGTGTTACCGACCCCTTCCACGTTGAGCCTGGCGCTTTTACCATCGTTTCCACCGCAGGCCTGAGCACGCGAAAATCAACGTGCGAGCGCCGGTCGACAATAAACGAATCCGGAGCGTCAATTGCCAGCTTATTTACCGCGCTCGTCATACGCATGTTTTTTACGTCCACGCCGTTACTTTTGAAACCCGGCATCGTCATCATTACTTCTACCGGCACTATGTCACTGTTTTGAGTGTTCTTCAGGCCGCAGTTCTGATTGCCGCCATCGTGCTCGCACTGCATTGCGACGGTAAACTTCGTCGATGAAAAGAGCGAGAAAGGCACCTCTTTGCTTAATGAGTGTGGTATTTTTCCGCCGTTAATCCACTGCTTCCAGCCGCCCTCTGCGCCCAGAATGACATTTTCACTGCTGCTGCCTGTTGGGAATTTAAGATTAAACTCGTGCTTTACGGTGGCTTTTAACAAAATACGAATTTCATCATCCGATGTGCTTTGCGCATTGAAATCAAGATCGCCGTTTGCACCGACGTGATAGACCAGTTCACCTTCATAATTCCCACCATAGACGTCTAAGGGATTGGGTGTGATTAGGGTATAGCCCAGACTAAAATTAGTAATACGAACGTCGCCGTGAAATGACCCATTTTGCGCCTGAAGACTTCTGTAACAGGTGACTTTTCTTTCCGGGATCCCCCAGCCAAATGAGTAACTCGAACCACTGGCAGTACCAACGCCGGTGCGACCAGAGCAGCCACCGGATGGGTAGAGGCCGGTTGAGGTCATGACAAGATACAAACTACCGCTATTGGCATCGAGCCGGTTAAAAGTCATACCAAAAAAGGCGATACGGAACACAACGGTAATAGTATTTCCCGTAGCAGGATCGGTCAGGGTTAGCGTGCGCGGCGTGCCGTCAACGGTAATAGAGGTATGGTTTTTTTCGAGATCGGCCGAGGAAGTATCAAGGTATTTATTTGCTTCCAGCCCTGGAATGATAATGCTGAATTCTTCACTGGCACAATACGCTGAATAAGAAACACAAAAACCGGAGACTGGCGTAGTATTAGTAAATTTATTTTTATGCGGCTGACTGATATTTGCAGCAAAATCCGTGGTGATATCGATCGCGGCGGCCTGCAACAGAAAAGAGAGCGGAAATAATAAGCACACTAAGGCCCATTGTAGAATTTTTATCTTCGCGCAGTTTCGCAGTTTCGCAGTTTCGCAGTTTCGCAGTTTCGCAGTTTCGCAGTTTCGCAGTTTCGCAGTTTCGCAGTTTCGCAGTTTCGCAGTTTCGCAGTTTCGCAGTCATTATACTGATATATTTTGTATGGTCAATTTTAATATAACTCCCGGAACACGATTCTTTATTATTAAGTAATCCACTCATGTATATCCCTTGTGTATATTGATATTACGTCCTTATATTTCGGCGTGGCGAAATACCACGCCGGCTAAAAATAGACTACATGCTGACACATTAACTCGGAGGAATTTCACTGTGTTTGCGTATCAAAAACCAGTGTTACCAAACCCTTCCATGTTGAACCTGGCGATTTAACCATTGTTTCCACACCTTGCCGGGGAACGCGAAAATTAACATACGAGTGTTGGTCGATAAGAAAAGTACCAGGTGGATCAATCTCCACCCCGTTTGCCGCTGTGGTCAGCCGCAAATTATTCACCCCCACGCCGTTGCTTGTAAAACCAGGCAGGGACAGTGACACGTCCAGCGGCACCTTCTCGTTGCCGTTCCCTAAGCCACAATTCTGGTTGCCGCCATCAATCCCGCACCGCATTGTCACCACGAAAGGCGTTGATGACGTCAGCAAAAACGGTACATCTTTAGTGAGTGAATCCGGAGCGCGCCCGCCATTAACCCACTGATTCCAGCTCCCCTGAGCATCAAGCTTGACATTGAGGTTATTACTTCCCGCAGGAAAGAAAATATTAAATGCATGTTTTACCGTCGCGATTATATGAAACCGAATCTCACTGTCTGAGGTATTTCTGCCGTGAAAATCAACATCTCCGCCATCACCAATGGAATAGATAACTTCTCCCTCATAATCTCCGCCATATACATTCAGAGGATCCGGAAGCTTAAGGATATAGCCAATACTGACATCACTTATTGCCACCGTTCCGGTAAATTCGTAAACACTATCCAGTTGGGCGTAACAATTCATTTTGTGATCACCATTAATACTCCAGGCAAGTTTACCTATACGATCGCTAATATCGGCAGTTTCATATCCACAGTACGCCCAGACCGGGGGACCTGAATTCGCTATCGCCAGCCCCAAATCTTCATTTCCGCTCAGGCGCGTAAAAGTCATACCAACAACGACAAGGCGGAAATTTGCACTTATACGACGCCCCGTCGCCGGATCGATCAATTCAACTGCCCTTGGCGTAGCATCAAGAGTTAATGAGGGGTGATGCGTCATAAAAGTGGGATAGGCCCAGTCGGTGATCAGATCTCTTTCAGCCGTTAAGCCAGGAACAATGACACTAAATATGGCATTAAAATCCTCGTTTGAGGCACATTGAGCCGGATATTCAGCACAAAACCCGCTTATCGGCGTGGTATTGGTAAATTGATTATTTTGCGGCTTGCTGATGTCTGCCGCAAATTCTGCGGTGATATCCACCGTAGCAGCGTGAATTATGGATGTAAATAATAAACAGCAAAACGCAATACTTTTTATGCCAATTAATCGGCATAAAAAGATGACCATGCGATAAAACAGATTGTTTTTTATATCGCTTTGAAGGCGACCGTCATTTTCACCCTGTTGATTAAATGCGTTCCGTTTCATGTTTTTATTTTTCCTGTCTCATCGCTGGATTTCATTTCTCTCTGTGCCGCTTGCGTCAGACCATCGCACACAAGATTACCGACAAACCACACATCGTCCTGAGTGCTATGGGGCGCATTCGGATCGAGCTTAATTTCGCAGGTCGCGCCGGAACGCTGCTCAACATTCAGCACCGGGATGCTTTTTTGCATTTCGAGGGTGAATAACCCGTCGGACTCGCTCATCGTTCTGCTGGCATGGTTGACGACATTCGCGCCGCCGAGCGCTTCACCTTTGCTGTTGACGAGGCGGCCCATGACCGTGACCGTTTTCATCACCCGAACGTTATAAGCATTCACGCCGCCGCGAATATGCTGGTAAGAGAGGTATTCCGGCTCAATTTTGAGCGCTGGCGCATCCGTACCGGCAAAATCGAGCTGAATGGTTCCCGGCTTCCAGGCATCGACCGGGACAAAATTGCGCCCTGCTGACAATGTTTTTTGCCCGCCGGGATAGAACGCCAGCAACTGCGCGTTTTGATCGTCCGAATCCACATTGACGATCACCCCGCCGCCCTGGTTGTAAGAAGGCAGTTTAGAGATCGCCACCTCGCCCTTACCGAAAGCCACCAGACTGCCGGTATTAATACCACCGGAAAGACGGCTATCCTGCGTGGAGCTTTGCGCCCAGAAGCTGCCCTGCGCCAGCGCGGTATCAAACTGGTTGGAGGCGCTGACGCCTACGCCATGACGATCGCCCGTCAGCGTGGCCAGCGTCGAGCGAATCGGGCTGTTTTCTCCCCACTGCTGATTGACCGACGCCGAGGTATAGAAATCGCGTTCTCCTTGCGTATCAGTACGGCTGCCCAAGCTGATGTTGCCGCTGCGGTTCTCACTGCCCAGCGAGAAGCTGGCGCTCAGGCTAACGCCCCGGTTACGCAGGCTACTACCGTCGCCATAGGGCCTGTCGAACCCGGCTAAGCGCCAGTTAACCGCCGTTTTGCCGATCATCGTTCGGGTGTTGAAGCCAATATCGACGCCAACGCCGCTGTTGCGGCTGCTGTGGCTGAGACGCCCGGTGATGCTATTAATGCCACTAAAACGCCAGGTGCTTGAAAACGAAGTGGTGTTTTGCTGCGAAGGACGGCTGTCATATTGATACAGCTCGTCGTCCTGCCGATACCAGCTACGGCTGTGGCTCAACGCAACGTTACCCTGCTTGTGAGTCCAGATGGCCTGCGTGTCAAAACCATATCCGGTTACATTGCTGCGCCACACATTGCCATAAAGTTGCAGTGCATCGGCCAGTTGCCAGTCAATGGAACCACCAGCCTGGCGCTCATCGCCGGTTTTTTGTACCGCCATCCCCAGTGTCAGGCGCGGGTAAAGCAGGTAGTTAAGGCTGGCGCCCGCTGCCGGATCACCATTTTGTGAATCCGGATCGCTGTTCCACAAGGTTCGCTGCTGGCCGAAAAAGAGGTTGTAGCGCAGACGCTGGTCGGGGTTGCGCCATGAATAGGGTTTATTGATAGTTTCTGTGGTACGGCTGGTTTCTTTACCGTCTTCCAGTACCCGGATTTCAACTTCATAGATACCCATCGGTAATGACGTGGTATCCAGGACCTGCAAGCCGGGTACCACCGGTTGGGAGTTGATCAGAGAACCGTTGCGATAGATCTCCGCCACGCCTTCCCGGTTTGCCGTGACATAGACCGGATAGAGCGAAGGCGTGCCGCCCTCTTTCATTCGGGTATCGCTACTACCGACCATCACTCCCGCAAGGGTACTGATCCCACCGCCAGGCAGATAAGGCTGGCGTAATAGCCCCTGGCTATCGGGCATAAACAGGCCCGCGCGAAGAAAGTTCTGCTCATATTCACGCTGTGCATATAACGAGGTAATAGCGTGGCGCGACAGCGTATTCTGCCCTTGTGCGTGGCTTTGATCCTGCTGAAACTGGCTGCTCAGCGACCAGTTGCCTATTGCCGCATCCAGCCCGCCGTTCCAGCTCAGTGTCGACTGTTCTTCACTGCCGCTGGCATTAAACTGGTTATTCAAAATGATGCCGGAATCGCCGCCTTCTGGCAGGCTGTACCAGAGATCCTTGCTGGTCATTGCCGCCGGTGTCAGCAAGGCAAGGCTTGCATCGCTTAAACTGTATTCCACCGCCATCAGCCCATCCGGGCAGTCGCGGGTACACTCCCCCAGCGGAACCAGCGTTGAAAACGCCTGTAACCATCGCTGGCGATCTTCTTCTGTATATTCGCTGTCGCTGACATCGGTAAACTGAACAATGCGGGCCTGATTATCTTCCGTCAGCACTATCATCGCATCACCCAGCTTTTTACCATTCAGCGTTACTTTGGCGGACAACGGGGAATTGAAGAAATGCGCTTTAAAATCTTCAGGCATAAGTGCAGTCTGGCTCATTAAAGACTCTGTACGTGCATTGGCTGCACCACTCCCGACACAGAGCAACAGCGAACCCATAATAAGGCGAAAGTGAGACATAGTTTTTTCACAATAAAAAGCAGCGATACAGCCGAAGAAAGGAGGAGAGTCAGACTCTCCTCAATGCAATGACTTTACGTCGATAGCGAAAATTAAGGGGTCGTACCGTCGGTATCGAAGATCATCGTGACGGCCCCAATATAATTACCACCGGCCGGACGTGACGAAAGCGTGCCCTGCTGGCTCACTTCGACGGTTGCCGTTTTTTCCGTTGCCGCTTCAGAATCGTTGTAAAGCTCGACGGCAGTGGTGGAATTCGTCGTCAGTGTTTTACCGGCAATTCTGACGTCCAGGTTAATAACATCAGTGCCATTCGCTGTAGTCAGTGCCGGCTGGCTGCTTAAATAAGCTTTAATATTGCCGCCGGTATTTTTCATTTGCAGCTGCTGAGAGAAAGGATTAAGCGACTGGCCGCCTTCATTCCAGCTCATTTTCTGCGTTTGCGCATCCCAGCCATTTACTGGCGTGATATAGAAATCATTGTCCGGAATCGTGGCTTCAACATTAAAGTCAATTGTCGGTGAAGCTGCGCTGGCACCAAATGTTGCCGCCAGCAGAGCTGCGAGTACTAATTTATTTGTCGATTTCATCTTTATCTCCATTAAATAATGTCATTAGCGACGTAGTTACGAGGAGCTCCCCGTTGAAAGATTTTTTTTCTGACTCCCTTCAGTCAGACTGTAGAGCCAGACTTTATTTTCCTCAGCCGTCCGTTCAAGTTTACTTCCCGGACGTAGCTGGACATTAACAGGTGAACCGCAGTTTTTTAGACTTCTGTCACAGCTCTTAATACCGCTGATAACAACCGAGGTATTGCCATTATTAGAAACAGAAAGTTTGTTATTACTGCTCGCCACCAGAGTATTAAATTTTGTCGCCTCTGGTTGAACAGTAACTATCGTACCAAAGCCCGTTAAAACGGTAACACCGGCATTGATTTGGTCCTGATATGCCTGCATATCCTTATTATCGAGACCAAATCCCTCAGTCTGGTCTGGCACTACCGGAATATAACGTACCCGGTAATATCTTTCTTTATCGCGCGAACCGGTAAACACCAGCCGATTTGTTTGCATACCGTTGGCCGGAATAATTAAACGCGGCGGTGATGAAATGATACCGGTGCCTTTCCCGCTGATTAGCGCATTTTCATCAAGAGGATGTTCAGTGGGTTTGCCGCTGTTTTTATCATAAATAATTTCGCTGACGCTGACCCGGACAAATGCTGTTGCATCGCCAGTATTATATATCCGCTTTGCCAGCGTATTTTTCTGCGCAGAAATATACTCATTTAACGCACCAACATTAATAGCTGGCCCCGCCAGACTGGTATTCACTAGCCCAACGTAAAGCATGGCAAATAAAGCCACACTACCGCTCATGGAAGAAATTTGCATTAGTGTCATCCAGGAAATAATCAATTACACAAAACAGAGGGTGCTTATTACTTATTAAAGTTTAATTTACCGACATACGATAGTCACATAAAAAAGGCTTAAAAAAACTTAATTAAGAGCTTAACGTTTTATTTTCAGAAAGATAAAAAACCATGAGCATAAATATTCCACTCATGGAAAATAAGACTAAAACAAAATCAACCAACCCCTAAAGTAAATAATCTTAAATCGATTTCAGCGAAAGCCTGCCAAAGATTAATTGAAATATGATAATTCTTAGCTCAACAGGCTTTTAAATATAATTAAAGGAGCACAATAATTTTCTATGTTATTAACGAAAACTGTTACTTGAGAATTGCAAAAATGGACCAGGATAATTCACGTTTTTATTCTGTCGGTGTGGTTACAGATTAAGAGTGCGCTATTTCAGCGTGCGCGATAGCCACAACTGATTGCCGCGTACAAGCGGATGCCTGTCGTTGCTGGCGCTATAAACGAAAAAACCCCGACGGCTGGAGAGCAGCGTCGGGGTACATTTCACGGCGGCTGGCATTAAGCCAGAACGGAATTACTGCTGGCTTTCGCGTTCAGCAATAAAGCCCAGTGCTTTATTGATTCGCGCAATGCTGCGGGCCTGGCCAATAGCGTGAACAGTAACGTCCAGCGCCGGAGACTGACCCGCGCCGGTAACGGCAACACGCAGCGGCATACCCACTTTGCCCATCCCGACTTCCAGTTCGTCGGCGGTAGCCTGAATGGCGTGGTGCACATTTTCGGCGCTCCAGTCGGTAATCGCTGCGAGTTTATCGCGCACCACTTCCAGCGGCTGGCGAGCCACCGGACGCAGGTGTTTTTTCGCGGCATCGGCATCGAATTCGTCAAACTCTTCATAGAAGTAGCGGCAGCTTGCGGCCATCTCTTTCAGCGTCTTGCAACGTTCGCCCAGCAGTTTCACCAGCTCGAACAACTGCGGGCCGGTACGCGTGTCGATTTTTTCCTGCTCAATATGCCATTGCAGGTGTGTCGCCACATACTGCGGATCCAGCGCATTAATGTAGTGGTGGTTCAGCCACAGCAGTTTATCGGTGTTGAAAGCACTTGCTGATTTGCTCACCGCGCCAAGTGAGAAAAGTTTGATCATCTCTTCGCGGGTGAAGATCTCCTGATCGCCACTCGACCAGCCCAGACGCACCAGATAGTTCAGCAGCGCTTCCGGCAGATAGCCATCATCGCGGTATTGCATCACGCTAACCGCGCCGTGGCGTTTAGAGAGTTTTTTACCGTCGTCGCCGTTGATCATGGAAACGTGCGCGTAGACCGGAACCGGCGCATTCAGCGCTTTCAGGATGTTGATCTGACGCGGCGTGTTGTTGATATGGTCTTCGCCACGAATGACATGCGTGATTTCCATATCCCAGTCATCAACGACAACGCAGAAGTTGTAGGTCGGAGAACCATCAGTACGGCGAATGATCAGATCGTCAAGTTCGAGGTTGCTGAACTCGATCGGACCACGGATCTGATCGTCAAACACCACGGAGCCATCCTGCGGGTTGGCGAAGCGCACAACGCAAGGTTCGTCAGCGGCATGATGCGAATGATCGTGGCGGCAGCGCCCGTCATAGCGTGGTTTTTCACCGTTCGCCATCTGCGTTTCGCGCAGTTGCTCCAGACGCTCTTTCGAGCAATAGCATTTATATGCAGTGCCCGCTTTGAGCATTTCATCAATCACCGCGTTGTAGCGATCAAAGCGTTTAGTCTGGAAATACGGGCCTTCATCCCATTCAAGGTTCAGCCAGTTCATGCCATCCATAATGGCTTCGATTGCTTCCGGCGTGGAGCGCTCAAGATCGGTGTCTTCAATACGCAGCACAAACTCACCGCCGTGGTTACGGGCAAACAGCCAGGAGTAGAGAGCAGTACGCGCGCCGCCAACGTGCAGATAGCCAGTGGGGCTTGGCGCGAAGCGAGTTTTGATTTTCATGAATTGGCCTTACGTTTATTAAAGATGCCGACCGTCGGCAATAGCTTAAAAAAGAGTGGGCGATATTCTATCACTGTGGGCTGATTCCTCAATGTTGTTGCCTCATTGAGCGGTGTATCGCGCTATTTTGTTTAGAAATCATGCTCTCGCGACGTATTACTCAGCGGTTTGTTTAATTTTACGACGAACGAACAATTTATTTAGAAAATGCGTTGACTCATTTTCAACTCTCCCTATAATGCGACTCCACACAGCGGGGGTGATTAGCTCAGCTGGGAGAGCACCTCCCTTACAAGGAGGGGGTCGGCGGTTCGATCCCGTCATCACCCACCACGATTTTCGTGGTTCCCGCAGTGTAGATAAGAATGAGAAGTGGGTGATTAGCTCAGCTGGGAGAGCACCTCCCTTACAAGGAGGGGGTCGGCGGTTCGATCCCGTCATCACCCACCACTTTCTCGCCAGCGAATTCTTATCAGTGAAGTACCGAAGTGGGTGATTAGCTCAGCTGGGAGAGCACCTCCCTTACAAGGAGGGGGTCGGCGGTTCGATCCCGTCATCACCCACCACTTCGGGTCGTTAGCTCAGTTGGTAGAGCAGTTGACTTTTAATCAATTGGTCGCAGGTTCGAATCCTGCACGACCCACCAATGTAAAAAAGCGCCCTAAAGGCGCTTTTTTGCTTTCTGCCGATCCTGAAGATTCGACAAAATTGTCGGGAACAATTTTGAACAACGCGAAGCGTTGGCCCGAAGGGCGAGTCTCAGGATGAGACGAGTATACCTGCGGCAGGTTCGAGTCGAACGCAGTGAGACAACGGAGCCGTTTGCGGCGACGGCCCGAAGGGCGAGCGAAGCGAGTCATCCTGCACGACCCACCAATGTAAAAATGGCGCTGGCGGCGCTTTTTTGCTTTCTGCAGTTCCCAAAGATTCACACTTTTACCCAATGGCGGCGAATGCCTTTTCCAGCCTGCAAAACTGCAAACCCTAAAATTTCCTTTAAAGCAGCAGTAAAAACTCACCTGACAGCAATCAAAAAACATCAAAACTGTTTTCTTTTCAATAAGTAAACCTGATAACTTTTATTCATAATTTATCCTTAATGTCCGGATACGATGCTTACTTTGCGAACAACAGTGAACGTCGTTCAAGTCCTAACTGATTACGCCGATAACCCTATTTTAAGGCGAAAAGGAGAGCTCAATGTCCACCATTACAACATCAACTCCATCGATACAAAGTAGTAGCACGAGTAGTAGCAAGGGTAGTAGCGCAGGCAGTTTGTCGACCAGTAATGATATATCTTCGCAAATCAGCCGTATTACTCAGCAGATTGCTAAGCTGACGGACGAATTGAAAAATATTTCCAGCGGTAGCGGCACGACAGAACAGAAAAAAAAGCAACAAGAGTTGATTCAGCAGCAAATCCAACAGTTGCAGGCACAGCTAGCTCAGCTTCAGCGCAAACAAGCGCAGGAAGCTGAACAGAAGCAAGCTCAGCAGCAGAGCAAAGCGGAAGGCGTGAATAACCCTTCTGACGAGCATTCGATTGATATTTACATCTGAGTAAATAACGGATCGTTCTCACGGGCCCGGTTTAAACACCGGGCCTGTTCTTTTACCACTTCCCACAGCGCCTGCGCCGCGCCCGACAACGAACGGTTCTTCCGTCGCACCAGCATAATTTTCCGTTGCATCCCCGGCACCAGCCGTTTCACCGCAAGCTGGCTTCCCTGCGGCAATGGCAATGCCAGCGCCGGTAAGATGCTGATACCAATCCCCGCTTCCACCATTGGAAACAGCGTCGCCGGATGTCCAATCTCCTGAACAATCGCAGTTTGCAGGGAAAAATGCTGTAACGCCGCGTCAATTAACGGTCGACTGCCTGAAGCATAATCCTGTACCACCAGACGTGCGCCATCAAGCGCGGACCAGGGAACTGCCGCAAGCTGCGCCCACGGATGATCGTTGCGGCAGAGCAGAAAAAAGGGCTCTTCCAGGATCTCTTCACTTTGAAAATCGCTCACCGGACCGGGATCGATCACAATGCCAAAATCCACTTCCCCCTGACGAATGCTCTCCAGTACCCACTGTTGCGGCCTGTCATGCAGCACAAAATCGATCTCCGGATAGCGCTGGTTACTGCTGGCGATGCACTGCGGGATCAGGTGCGCGGAAATGGTCTGGCTGGCGGCCACACGTACGGTACCGGTTAATTGCTGGCCGACGCGCCCGGCTTCGCGTAGCGTGCTGCTAAGCTCATCTAACAAGCGCTCCAGCCGCAAAGCCAGTTGCTGGCCCGCTTCGGTCAGCACTACTTCACGGGTAGTGCGATCGAGAAGACGCACGCCGGTTTGCAACTCCAGCTCTTTCACACTGTGGCTGACGGCAGACTGGCTCAGGCCAATGATGTCCCCTGCCCGGCTAAAACTTTTGGCCTGCGCGACGGTGACAAAAACGCGTAACTGACGTAATGAGTAATTCATCTGATTAATTCATGAATGGATGCAATAAATCAATTTTATTTCTCAAAGGAGAAAAAGCACAATAGCGGCATCGACTTTCAGGAGTGCACATGAAACTTTTTCGAATTCTTGACCCTTTTACCCTCACGCTGGTGTGTACCGTTCTGCTGGCCTCTTTCTTCCCTGCGCGCGGCGGGTTTGTTCCTTTCTTTGAAGGGCTAACAACCGCCGCTATTGCGCTGCTGTTTTTTATGCATGGCGCGAAACTGTCACGCGAAGCGATCATTGCGGGCGGTAGCCACTGGCGTTTGCATCTGTGGGTGATGTGCAGCACCTTTGTGCTTTTCCCGGCACTCGGCGTGCTGTTTGTCTGGTGGTCGCCAGTAAATGTCAGCCAGGAGTTGTATACCGGCTTCCTCTATCTGTGCATTTTGCCCGCCACAGTGCAGTCGGCGATTGCCTTTACCTCACTGGCGGGCGGTAACGTTGCTGCCGCCGTGTGTTCTGCATCGGCCTCCAGCTTGTTGGGGATCTTCCTCTCGCCGTTGCTGGTCGGCTTGCTGATGAATCTGCACGGCGCCGGGGGCAGCCTCGAACAAGTGGGCAAGATCATGCTGCAATTGCTGCTGCCGTTTGTGCTTGGTCACCTGTCACGTCCGTGGACCGGCGCATTTGTGGCAAAACATAAAAAATGGATTTCAAAAACCGACCAGACTTCGATCCTGCTGGTGGTTTACTCCGCGTTCAGCGAAGCGGTGGTGAACGGTATCTGGCATAAGGTGGGCGTCGGTTCACTGCTGTTTATCGTGGCCGCAAGCCTCGTACTGCTGGCGATTGTCATCATGGTGAACATCGCGGTGGCGCGGAAGTGCGGCTTTAACAAAGCGGATGAAATTACCATTGTGTTCTGCGGTTCGAAGAAGAGTCTCGCCAACGGTATCCCGATGGCGAACATTCTCTTCCCGACTTCAGTGATTGGCATGATGGTGCTGCCGCTGATGATCTTCCACCAGATCCAGTTGATGGTTTGCGCCGTGCTGGCCCGCCGCTACAAACGCCAGGCGGAGCAACAGCAGGCGCAGGAAGCGGCAAAAGCCTAGCCGCGCTTCAGGGGCTGCACCAGATGGCTCAGCCCCTCGGTTTTGATAAGCAGGGTAATCTGCATCAACTCGCCCAGTCGCCCGGCAGGAAACTCATCTTTCCGGGCGAACCACAGCAAATACTCTTCCGGCAAATCAATCAGCCGTCGCCCTTGGTATTTACCAAAGGGCATTACGGTGTTGGCGATGTCGACGAGCTGTTCTTTTTCCATTTATTCCCCCAGCAGCCGGATCATCTCCGCTTCATCAATCACAGCGATCCCCAGTTCCTGCGCTTTTGCCAGTTTTGAACCTGCCGCTTCCCCGGCGATCACCAGATCGGTTTTTTTCGACACGCTACCGGCCACTTTGGCACCCAGTGCCGTCAGACGAGCTTTGGCCTCATCGCGAGAGAGCTGGCTAAGGCTACCGGTCAGCACCACCGTTTTACCGGCAAACGGGCTGTCGATCTCTTCAGCATTGACCACTAACGGCGCAGGCCAGTGAATACCCACTTCGCCAACCAATTGCGCGATGACTTCGCGGTTACTCTCTTCATTGAAGAAGTTGTTCACGTGCTTCGCGACCACAACGCCGACATCGGGTACTTTTTGTAGCTCATCCACCGATGCCGCCATCAGCGCATCCAGCGTACCAAAATACGCCGCCAGCCCAGCCGCCGTAGCCTCACCGACTTCGCGGATCCCCAGCGCATAGAGGAAGCGGGCAAACGTCGTCTCTTTGGCGTTTTCCAGCGCAGTAATGATGTTTTGCGCCGATTTTGGCCCCATGCGATCCAGGCCGGTCAGCTTGCCCGCCGTCAGACGGAATAGATCTGCAGGTGTCTGGACATACTCTTTCTCTACCAGTTGGTCGATGATTTTATCGCCCATGCCGTCCACGTCCATCGCGCGGCGGGAGACAAAATGTTTAAGCGCTTCTTTGCGCTGGGCGCCGCAAATTAAGCCGCCGGTACAGCGGGCAACGGCTTCGCCTTCAACACGCTCCACATCGGAACCACATACCGGGCAATGTTGCGGGAAAATCACTTCGCGCGTCTCTTCCGGGCGCTCGGCGAGTACCACGTTGACCACCTGCGGGATCACATCACCGGCGCGTCGAATCACCACTTTATCGCCAATACGCAACCCCAGCCGATCGATTTCATCAGCATTATGCAGCGTGGCATTACTCACCAATACGCCTGCAACGTGTACCGGCTCCAGCCTTGCAACCGGCGTGATAGCCCCGGTGCGGCCAACCTGAAATTCGACATCGCGAACGAAGGTCATCTGCTCCTGCGCCGGGAATTTGAACGCCACCGCCCAGCGCGGCGCGCGCGCGACAAAACCCAGTTGCTCCTGCAACTCCAGCGAATCAACTTTAATCACCACGCCGTCAATGTCGAAGCCCAGCGTCGGACGATCGTTTTCCACCTGACGGTAGAACGCCAGCACCGCTTCCGGCGAATCACAAAGACGTATGCGCTCACTCACCGGCAAACCCCAGGCCTTGAACTGCTGCAAACGCCCCATATGGCTACGCGGTAGCTCGCCGCCTTCGAGGATGCCGACACCGTAACAGAAGAAAGTGAGCGGGCGTTTCGCCGTAATACGCGGATCAAGCTGGCGTAACGACCCCGCTGCTGCGTTGCGCGGGTTGGCGAACACTTTTGCGCCGGTACGACGCGCCTCTTCGTTGATCTTTTCAAAACCCGACTGCGGCAAAAAGACTTCCCCGCGCACTTCAAGGCGGGCGGGAATATTGTCGCCGTGCAGTTTCAGTGGGATAGCGCGGATAGTGCGCACGTTGCTGGTAATGTCTTCACCGGTTGTCCCGTCGCCACGCGTTGCCGCGCGGATCAGCACGCCATTCTCATAGAGAATACTCACCGCCAGACCATCGAGTTTTAACTCGCAGCAGTAGGTCAGCGCATCGGTGCTTTTCAACCGATCCTGTACGCGTTTGTTAAAGGCAAGGAAGCTCTCCTCGTCGAACACGTTATCCAGTGACAGCATTGGCACTTCGTGGCGTACCTGGCTGAAGGCAGTCAGCGGCGCCGCGCCTACACGCTGAGTGGGCGAATCGGGCGTAATCAGCTCCGGGTGTTGCGCTTCAAGCTCGCGCAATTCACGCATCAGGCGATCGTACTCGGCGTCCGGAACTTCCGGCGCGTCCATAACGTGGTACAGATATTCATGATGGCGAAGCGTCGTTCGCAGCTCTGTTAGTTGTTGTTCAATCGATTCCATGTCGCACCATCAATGATAAAAAACCCCCGACAGGCGGGGGTTCTGGAGTGGGATATTCATGGTCAATCCATTACGCGTTGGCGTCTTTAACCTCGCGAATACGATCCTGGTATTCACGCAATTTCTGCGGCGTCATCATCCTGCGCTGATCGTCAAGCACCACACCGCCCACTTCGTCGGCAATATGTTGCGCGGATTGCAGCATCAGTTTGAAGTTTTGCAGTTCATCACCGTAGGACGGCACCTGCATAAAGATCGTGACGCCAGGCGTGGTCAGCTCGCCCATCGTTTCAACATCAAACGTTCCCGGGTTAACCATGTTGGCCAGGCTGAAGAGCGCCGGGCCGCTGCCGTCCGGGCTGAGATGGCGATGGAAAATACTCATATCGCCAAATTTAAACCCGGCCTGCAAAATACTGTTCAGCAACACTTCGCCGTTGAGCGTGCTGCCATGATGTGCAGCGACGTTCATGATAATGACGGTTTCTTTGCGCTGCGGTTTTTCCTGCGGCGTTTCGATAACCGGTTCCGGCTCTTGCTGCGGCGCAGGTTGATGAGCCTGCGGCTGTGGCTGATGATGGGGCTGCTGCGGAGCTACTGGCTGCGCGGTTGGACGAACAGGCTGTTGCTCAAACGCCGGTGCCTGCACTTGCGGACGCTCTGGCTGATGCGGCTGCAGCTGATTCCTGGATTGCGGCGCATGGTGCGGTGGCTCTTCGGGTTGAACCGGTGCAGACGGACGCGGCTGCGCCGACGCGTAAGGCGGCTGATATTGATGTTGCGGAGACTGACGCGGCGCATCCTGCTCGTTACCCGATCCTGGCGCGTGATTCACTTTGTGAACGCGAACTTCACCCACGCCTTCGTCTTCATCGACATCCTCGTCATCTAAATCGTCGTCGTCACGTCGCGACTTCATGCGTTTTAATGGGCGATCGCGGAACATTGAGGAACGTTCTTTACGGCTGGTCCAGAAACCGTGAACCAGTAAAGCGATTATGGCGATCGCGCCAACAATGATTAATATCAGACGCAAATCCTGCATCATTATATTCTCTGTTGTTCTAACACCTTGCCACCACGGCAAACATTTACTCACTAAGAGTATTTGCCGATTACGTCAAGTGCAAGTGTGCTCGTGGGTTTCACCGCATAAAGATGAACTAAATTGTGCTTTTTGCTGTTTTTTCGAACATTTCTGAACAGGTTTCGCCGCCCGGATGAATATTATAAGCTGCCGTGCGAGGATCATCAGAAAAGGAGTATAGCCAGATTATGGTTTCATCGTCCCAGGGCACTGCACGCAGTGGCCTCTTTTATTTTACTCAGGGCTGGAAACTGGTCACGCTGCCAGGTATTCGTCGCTTTGTTATTCTGCCATTGCTGGTCAATATCGTGTTGATGGGCGGCGCTTTCTGGTGGCTGTTTTCCCGTCTCGACGCCTGGATCCCTTCATTAATGAGTCATGTGCCCGACTGGCTACAATGGTTGAGCTATCTGTTATGGCCGATCGTGGTGATCTCCATTTTGCTGGTGTTTGGTTACTTTTTCTCTACACTGGCCAACTGGATTGCGGCGCCGTTTAACGGCCTGCTCGCCGAGCAGTTGGAAGCGCGTTTAACGGGCGCGACGCTGCCGGATATCGGCGTTTTTGGTGTGCTGAAAGATGTACCGCGGATTATGAAGCGCGAATGGCAAAAGCTGGCCTGGTATCTGCCGCGCGCACTTCTCCTGCTGATCCTCTACTTTATCCCCGGTATCGGGCAAACCGTTGCGCCGGTATTATGGTTCCTCTTCAGCGCGTGGATGCTGGCAATTCAGTACTGCGATTACCCGTTCGATAACCATAAAGTCCCGTTCAAGGCGATGCGCATCGCCCTGCGTGAACGCAAAATCATCAATATGCAATTTGGCGCGTTGACCAGCTTGTTCACGATGATCCCCGTACTTAACCTGGTGGTCATGCCTGTTGCTGTGTGTGGCGCGACAGCGATGTGGGTCGATTGCTATCGTGAAAAACACGCCGCCTGGCGCTGAGGAATTATTCCGTTTCTTATTCCATACTGGTAACCATTATTTCACCTCAGCATATAGATATGCGATTTCTTTACTTCCCCATCACGGGTAAGTGCGTATGCTGAGGTGGTTCCCAAATTTCATACAGTTAAGGACAGGACAGGCTATGAGTAAGATTTTTGAAGACAACTCGTTGACGATTGGTCATACGCCGCTGGTTCGACTGAACCGCATCGGTAACGGACGTATCCTGGCTAAGGTCGAATCCCGCAACCCAAGCTTCAGCGTAAAATGCCGTATCGGTGCCAATATGATTTGGGATGCCGAAAAACGCGGAGTACTGAAGCCGGGCGTCGAGCTGGTTGAACCCACCAGTGGTAACACCGGTATCGCTCTGGCGTACGTTGCTGCCGCTCGCGGCTACAAACTGACGCTGACCATGCCGGAAACCATGAGTATCGAACGCCGTAAGCTGCTGAAAGCGCTGGGCGCGAACCTGGTTCTGACCGAAGGCGCGAAAGGCATGAAAGGCGCGATTCAGAAAGCAGAAGAAATTGTCGCCAGCGATCCGGCGAAATATCTGCTGCTTCAGCAGTTCAGCAATCCGGCAAACCCGGAAATTCACGAAAAAACCACCGGCCCGGAAATCTGGGAAGATACCGATGGTCAGGTAGATGTTTTCATCTCCGGCGTCGGTACCGGCGGTACGCTGACAGGCGTAACGCGCTTTATTAAAAACACCAAAGGGAAAACCGATCTGATTACGGTCGCAGTTGAACCAACCGACTCTCCGGTTATCTCTCAGGCGCTGGCAGGCGAAGAGCTGAAGCCTGGCCCGCATAAAATTCAGGGTATCGGTGCCGGCTTTATCCCTGGCAACCTGGATCTGAAACTGATCGATAAAGTGGTTAAGATCACCAACGAAGAGGCGATCAGTACTGCGCGTCGTCTGATGGAGGAAGAAGGTATTCTGGCAGGCATCTCTTCCGGCGCAGCCGTTGCAGCAGCACTGAAGTTGCAGGAAGACGAATCCTTTACCAATAAAAATATTGTGGTTATCCTTCCGTCTTCAGGCGAGCGTTATCTGAGCACGGCTTTGTTTGCCGATCTTTTCACTGAAAAAGAATTGCAACAGTGATGCCAGATTGTAAATAAAGCGCAAAAAAGCACCCGTCGAGGTGCTTTTTTGTGGCGTATATCAAATTTTCACCCCTCCTGGCATTGCTTGAAAACTCCTGGTCTGGTATTTAACCATCACATTTATTTTGAAGCGCGAAATTAATCGAAGTGAGATTTCAGACTGCTGAATCGATTTTATGATTTGGTTCAATTCTGGCTTTCGCGGCATAATGTTTAATGACGAGCGAAACGTCAACGGCCAGAAGCGCCCACGCCGGATAGCACAGGTGAACTTCTGTACCTTTTCCCGTTGCGTCAGCGCTAACAATACAGGCTAAAGTCAAGCCTCCAGGCTAGACTTTAGTTCCACAACACTAAACCTATAAGTTGGGGAAATACAATGTTCCAGCAAGAAGTAACTATTACCGCTCCGAACGGTCTGCACACCCGCCCTGCTGCTCAGTTTGTCAAAGAAGCGAAAGGCTTCTCTTCTGAAATCACTGTGACTTCCAACGGCAAAAGCGCCAGCGCGAAAAGCCTGTTCAAACTGCAAACTCTGGGCCTGACTCAAGGTACTGTTGTGACGTTGACCGCTGAAGGCGAAGACGAGCAAAAAGCAGTAGAACATCTGGTTAAGCTGATGGCAGAGCTCGAGTAAGTTTTACTTACCGGTTCTTTTCAAGATCAGTCACAAGTAAAGGTAGGGTTATGATTTCAGGCATTTTAGCATCCCCGGGTATCGCTTTCGGCAAAGCACTGCTGCTGAAAGAAGACGAAATAGTCATCGACCGGAAGAAAGTTTCTGCCGACAAGGTTGACCAGGAAGTTGAGCGTTTTCTGAGCGGTCGTGCCAAGGCATCGGCACAGCTTGAAGCGATCAAAACGAAAGCGGGTGAAACTTTCGGTGAAGAAAAAGAAGCCATCTTCGAAGGGCACATCATGCTGCTGGAAGATGAGGAGCTGGAGCAGGAAATCATAGCCCTGATTAAAGATAAGAGCATGACTGCCGACGCTGCGGCGCATGAAGTTATCGAAGGTCAGGCTACCGCCCTGGAAGAGCTGGATGACGAATACCTGAAAGAGCGTGCGGCTGACGTGCGCGATATCGGTAAGCGTCTGCTGCGCAACATTCTGGGCATGCCGATCATTGACCTGAGCGCGATTCAGGAAGAAGTCATTCTGGTTGCAGCGGATCTGACCCCGTCAGAAACAGCCCAGTTGAACCTGAAAAAAGTGCTCGGTTTTATCACCGATATCGGTGGCCGTACTTCCCACACCTCCATCATGGCACGCTCTCTTGAGCTGCCTGCAATTGTGGGTACCGGTAGCGTCACCACGCAGGTGAAAAATGGCGACTATCTGATCCTCGATGCGGTTAATAACAAAGTGTACGTTAACCCGAGCGACGACGAGATCGAAACCCTGCGTGCTGCGCAGGCTCAGGTTGCGGAAGAAAAAGCCGAGCTGGCGAAACTGAAAGACCTGCCGGCAATCACCCTTGATGGTCATCAGGTTGAAGTCTGTGCCAACATCGGTACTGTTCGCGATGTCGCGGGCGCAGAGCGCAATGGCGCTGAAGGTGTTGGTCTGTACCGTACCGAATTCCTGTTCATGGACCGCGACGCACTGCCGACTGAAGAAGAGCAATTTGAAGCCTACAAAGCGGTAGCTGAAGCCTGTGGCTCTCAGGCCGTTATTGTACGTACCATGGACATTGGCGGCGATAAAGAGCTGCCGTACATGAATTTCCCGAAAGAAGAGAACCCGTTCCTCGGCTGGCGCGCCGTGCGTATCGCGATGGATCGCAAAGAGATCCTGCGCGATCAGGTTCGCGCTATTCTGCGCGCTTCTGCTTTCGGCAAACTGCGCATTATGTTCCCGATGATCATCTCTGTTGAAGAAGTGCGTGCACTGAAAAAAGAGATCGAAATCTACAAACAGGAACTCCGTCAGGAAGGTAAAGCATTTGACGAAAGCATTGAGATTGGCGTAATGGTGGAAACCCCAGCCGCTGCGACTATTGCTCGTCATCTGGCCAAAGAAGTTGATTTCTTTAGTATCGGTACCAATGATTTAACGCAGTACACCCTGGCAGTTGACCGTGGTAATGATATGATCTCGCATCTTTACCAGCCGATGTCACCGTCAGTACTCACCCTGATCAAGCAAGTTATTGATGCTTCTCATGCAGAAGGCAAATGGACTGGCATGTGCGGTGAGCTTGCTGGCGATGAACGTGCTACACTTCTGTTGCTGGGGATGGGTCTGGATGAATTCAGTATGAGTGCCATTTCTATCCCGCGCATTAAGAAGATTATCCGTAACACAAACTTCGAAGATGCGAAGGTGTTAGCAGAGCAGGCTCTTGCTCAACCGACAACGGACGAGTTAATGATGCTGGTTAACAAGTTCATTGAAGAAAAAACAATCTGCTAATCCACGAGATGCGGCCCAAATTACTGCTTAGGAGAAGATCATGGGTTTGTTCGATAAACTGAAATCTCTGGTTTCTGATGATAAAAAAGACACCGGAACCATTGAGATTGTTGCCCCACTTTCTGGCGAAATCGTCAATATTGAAGATGTGCCGGATGTGGTGTTCGCTGAAAAAATCGTTGGTGATGGCATCGCTATCAAACCGACCGGCAATAAAATGGTTGCTCCGGTTGATGGTACTATCGGCAAAATCTTTGAAACCAACCATGCCTTCTCTATCGAATCCGATAGCGGCATTGAACTGTTCGTTCACTTCGGTATCGACACCGTTGAACTGAAAGGCGAAGGCTTCAAACGCATCGCGGAAGAAGGCCAGCGCGTGAAAGTTGGCGACCCGGTAATCGAATTTGATCTGCCGTTGCTGGAAGAGAAAGCTAAGTCAACTCTGACTCCGGTTGTTATCTCCAACATGGACGAAATCAAAGAGCTGATTAAACTTTCTGGTAGCGTCACCGTGGGTGAAACCCCGGTTATCCGCATCAAAAAATAAGCTCAATGCATAAAAAAATGGCGCCTGCGGGCGCCATTTTTATTGGTTAGCACGGCGGTAAAATGAGCTCGTCGTAACCTTTCTCCAGCGTATAGCCCATTACCTGCACCACTCTGTTCCCTGCTGCGCGAACGGCCACATCCAGCTTATTTCCCTGAATAACGCCGCTGACCAGCTCGGAGCAAAACAGATCGCCAGTGCCTTTCAAATCCGTTTCGACACGTGGATAGCCACTGACGGTAACCTCATCCGCCGTCACCAGCACCACATGTATCTGACCGTCATCTTCATCCACCGGCGCACTGGTTATCGCCACCCAGTGCAGAGTCGCAGACAGCAGCCCTTTTGCCGCAGCGATAGCGCTTTGCAGATCCCGGCACGGTTTGCCGCTGAGAATTTCCAGTTCAAACACGTTCGGCGTGATCCCCTGCGCCAGCGGCAACAAATGTTCGCGGTAGGCCTGAGGAATTTCCTCTTTTACATAGATGCCGCTGTCAGTATCACCAATAACCGGATCGACCAGAATCAATAGCTGTGGGTGTTTCTCCCGTAGCGCTTTAAGCCACGTTGCCAGCAGTGCAATCTGACTGGCACTTCCCATATAGCCTGTGGTTACCGCTTTCAGCGTACGCAAAACGTCGCGCTCTTCCAACGCTTGCAGGTAACCGCTAAACCATTCATCCGGGATCACACCACCGTAAAAGGTATCGTAATGCGGCGTATTGCTGAACAGCACTGTCGGCACGGCCAGCACATTGAGATTGTGCTGGCGAATATTTGGCACCGCAATGCTGTTGCCAACGCTGCCGTACACAACCTGAGACTGCACCGCAACGATATCAGCCTGCTGCGCCCGGGTTTTATCCCGAAACAGGATCATCTCCATCCTCTCTTCCTTAACGGGTTAAATCCCCGCGCCCTGCGAATAACTCTCTTCACCAAACACGCCGGTGGAGAGGTAACGATCGCCGCGATCGCAGATAATAGCGACGATCACTGCGCCTGGCGTACTTTTCGCCACGCGCAATGCGCCCGCTACCGCGCCGCCAGAACTGACGCCGCAGAAGATCCCCTCCTGAACCGCCAGCGCGCGCATGGTATTTTCCGCCTCGCGTTGGTGGATATCCAGAACCTCATCCACCAGCGCGGCGTTAAAAATGCCCGGCATATATTCGGCAGGCCAGCGGCGAATGCCAGGAATGCTGCTCCCCTCTTCCGGTTGCAGCCCAACAATAGTGACGGGTTTATCCTGTTCACGCAGAAAACGCGACACGCCGGTGATAGTACCGGTTGTTCCCATGCTGGAGACAAAATGGGTGATCCGCCCGGCAGTCTGCTGCCAGATTTCCGGACCGGTAGTGGTGTAATGGGCGTAGGGGTTATCCGGGTTGTTGAATTGATCGAGCAGCTTGCCCTCGCCGCGAGCGGCCATTTCCAGCGCCAGATCGCGCGCGCCTTCCATTCCTTGCTCTTTGGTGACCAGAATCAGCTCTGCGCCATAAGCGCGCATTGCCGCACGCCGTTCCTGACTCATGTTGTCCGGCATCAGCAATTTCATGCGATAGCCTTTCAGCGCAGCAATCATCGCCAGTGCGATCCCGGTATTGCCGCTGGTAGCTTCAATCAGCACATCCCCGGGCTTAATCTCTCCGCGCTTTTCCGCCTGCACAATCATCGACAGTGCGGCGCGATCTTTGACCGATCCTGCGGGATTATTACCTTCCAGTTTGACCCAGATTTCGCTGCCGTTATCCGGCGTCAGACGTTGCAATTTAACCAGCGGTGTATTGCCGATGGTATCTTCTAATGTATTCACAGTTCCTGCTCAATAAAAAAGCCGGGTAGCGCTACGCTTACCCGGCCTACAAAGCAGTGCTGATGCAGATATTGTAGGCCCGGTAATCAAGGAGCTACCGGGCGATAGACATGCTGCTTAACCTATCAGGCAGTTTCCGCCAGAGCAAGCTCTGTACCGGCTTCAATACGTTCATTGCCGTTATACAACCGCGCATGCTGCAAACCGACAAACAGGCGCTCGCCGCGCTGTGGCGGCTGTTCATCGCGCATCACAACGATGAGAGGTTCAGGGTTCCAGCCGAGCGGCTGCACCACCAGTTGGGTATAGTGCCCTTTCGGGCTGGCTTCCAGCACCTGCACCGGCAGTGGAGAATCCAGGCTGGTGCGGCGGCTGATATCCACTTCCCAGGGGCGCAAAAATAGATCCACTTCGCCCTGCCAGGCGGGTGTATAACCCAGCGGCCAGCGATGTGCGCCCACCTGGAACTGCCCGCCCGTCACCGTGCCTTTCAGGCGATTGACCTCGCCCATAAACTCCAGCACAAAGCGGGTCGCCGGTTCACGCCACACCTGATCCGGCGCATCAGCCTGTTCAATGTTCCCCTGGCTCATCACCACCACGCGGTCGGCCACTTCCGTCGCCTCTTCCTGGTCGTGGGTGACGAACACGCTGGTAAATTTTAGCTCTTCATGCAACTGACGCAGCCAGCGACGCAGCTCTTTACGCACCTGCGCATCCAGCGCGCCAAACGGTTCATCCAGCAGCAGGATCTGCGGCTCTACCGCCAACGCACGCGCCAGCGCCACACGCTGTTTCTGTCCGCCGGAAAGCTGTGCCGGATAGCGTTCGGCCAGATGAGCAAGCTGCACCATCTCCAGCAATTGTGTCACTTTGGCTTTGATTGCCACGGCGTTCGGCCGTTCGCGACGCGGCAGCACTGTCAGCCCAAAAGCGATGTTGTCGAACACCGTCATATGGCGGAACAGCGCATAGTGCTGAAACACAAAACCAACGCGGCGATCACGAGCATGCAGCCGGCTTACGTCCGTTCCGTGAAAACGAATACGACCGCTGGTCTGGTGCTCCAGCCCGGCGATAATGCGCAGCAGCGTGGTCTTCCCGGAACCGGATGGCCCCAGCAGCGCCACCATTTGCCCGGAAGGGATATCCAGCGAGATATCATTCAGCACCTGGGTGCGACCAAAAGACTTCTTAATATTGGCAATCTCAATGCTCATGATTTCCCTCCTGTTGCTGGCGTTTTTCATGGTTGTTCAAACGCCACTGCAATGCACTCTTCAAAAACAGTGTCAAAATAGCCATCAGGGTCAGCAGGGCGGCGGCGGTAAAGGCACCCACCGTGTTGTAGTCCTGCTCCAGCAACTCAATTTGTAGCGGCAGCGACAGCGTTTCACCGCGAATCGAACCGGAGACCACCGAGACCGCGCCAAACTCGCCAATCGCGCGCGCATTGGTCAGCACCACGCCATACAGCAGCGCCCAGCGGATATTCGGCAGCGTTACGCGGCGAAACATCTGCCAGCCACTGGCACCCAGCAGGATCGCCGCTTCATCTTCCTGGCTCCCCTGGCTCAGCATCACCGGAACCAGCTCGCGCACAACAAACGGGCAGGTAACGAAAATAGTGACCAGCGCCATGCCCGGCCAGGCAAACATAATTTGCAGGTTATGCGCATCCAGCCAGCCGCCAAGCGGGCCATTCGAACCGTAAAACAGCAGATAAATCAGACCCGCAACCACCGGTGAAACCGCAAACGGAATATCCAGTAACGTCAGTAAAAGCTGGCGACCGGGAAAGTTAAAGCGAGTCACCAGCCACGCCAGCAGCGTGCCAAACACGAGGTTAACCGGCACGGTGATCAGCGCAATCAACACCGTCAGCCAGATGGCATGCAGCATGTCGGCATTCGCCAGGTTTTCCAGCACCGGTACCAGCCCTTTGCTGAAAGCCTTCACGAAGATATATATCATCGGCACGACAAGGATAAACGCAGAGAGCAAAACCCCCGCGGTAATCAGAAATATTTTCCCCCAGTTCACCTGAGGTTTGTCATAGCGTTTCAATTCGGTTATTTCCGCCATTAGTGACCTACTACACGCTGGCCAAAGCGGCTTTGCAGGGTGTTGATGGAAAACAGCAGCAGCAGCGACGCCGCGAGGATCACCGAAGCAATCGCGCTCGCCGCCGGGTAATCAAACTCCTGCAAGCGAACAAAAATCATCAGCGAGGTGACTTCGGTCTTCCAGGCAATGTTACCGGCAATAAAGATCACCGCGCCAAATTCGCCGAGGCTGCGAGTGAACGACAGCGCCACGCCCGCCATCAGCGCCGGAGAAAGTTCCGGCAGCACGACGCGACGAAAGCTCTGCCAGCGCGTTGCGCCGAGGGTTTCCGCCGCTTCTTCGTATTCCGGCCCCAACTCCTCCAGCACCGGCTGGATGGTGCGCACCACAAACGGGATGCTGGTAAAGGCCATGGCGACTGCGATGCCAAGCCAGGTGTAAGTCACTTTGATATCGAACTTCGCCAGCCACTCGCCATAAAACCCGTTCACGGAGAACAGCGACGCCAGCGTTAAACCGGCCACCGCAGTCGGCAGTGCAAACGGCAGGTCAATCAGCGCGTCCAGCAGCGTACGCCCCGGAAAACGGTAACGGGTGAGGATCCAGGCCATCAGCAGACCAAAAACGCCGTTAAAAGCGGATGCCACAAACGCCGACAGCAAAGTGACTTTATAAGCCGCCACCACCTGCGGGTCGGTGACCACTTGCCAGTATTGCGACCAGCTCATTTGCGCCAGTTGCATGACCAGAGCGCTCAGCGGCAACAGCAATACCAGACAAACAAAAAACAGGCTGCTGCCGAGGCTTAAACCAAACCCCGGCAACACACGTTTTGCGGTTCCTGCAAACATCACTTACGCCCCGCCGCCAGTAACTTGTCCAGCTCGCCGCCGCTGGCGAAGTGGGTTTTCATCACATCAGGCCAGGAGCCAAATTTGTCTTCCACGCGGAACAGCGCGGTCTGCGGGAATTTATCCGCCAGCTTCGCCATCACTTCCGGATTATTCACGCGGTAGTAGTAATCGGTGATGATGGTTTGCGCCTGCGGGCTGTAGAGCCAGTTGAGGTACGCTTTCGCGGCCTTTTCCGTCCCGTTGGCTTTAACATTTTTATCGACCCAGGCCACCGGGAATTCCGCCAGGATGTTGACCTTCGGCACCACCACTTCAAAACCCTGCGCTTCGTACTGTTTGCGGATGTTGTTGACTTCGGATTCAAAGGAAATCAGCACATCGCCAAGACCGCGCTCAACGAACGTGGTGGTTGCGCCGCGACCGCCGGTATCGAACACTTCGACGTTTTTCAAAAACTGCGTCATAAACTGTTCAGTTTTCGCTTTATCGCCGCCGTCCGCCTGATCCGCTGCGCCCCACGCCGCCAGATAAGTGTAACGGGCATTACCAGAGGTTTTCGGGTTCGGGAAAATCAGTTTTACGTCGGAACGCACCAGGTCGCTCCACTCGTGGATATTCTTCGGATTGCCTTTACGAACGAGAAACGCCATCGTCGAATAGAACGGTGAACTGTTATTCGGTAAACGGCTTTGCCAGTCCGCCGGGATCAAGTTGCCTTTGTCGTGCAGGATCTGCACATCCGTTACCTGGTTATAGGTAACGACATCCGCTTTCAGCCCCTGCAAAATCGCCAGCGCCTGTTTTGACGAACCAGCATGAGATTGTTTGATCGTCAGCTTATCGCCAGCGTTATCTTTCGCCCATTGCTGTTCAAACGGTGTATTCAGCGCCGCAAAGAGCTCGCGTGACACATCATAAGAGCTGTTTAGCAGTTCCGTCGCCTGTGCCTGCGCCGCCCACAGCGTCATTGCTGCCAGCGTCAGATATCCTTTTTTCAGTAAGTTAACGGCCATTGCGCACCCTTATAAGCTGATGACTCCACAACCCTCAGTTTATTTATAACGGGTGTGAAACCAGTAACGGTTTTATATACCATTTGGTGATTTGGAATCATAAAAGAGTATAAGCAGAAAGGAGTATGGCCGGGTCTCCCCGGCCAGGAAGGAAGCCGGATATTACAGCGACAGCAGCTTATCGAGCGACGGCGCAAAATAGTAACCGCCTGTTACCGGACGGGTGAAACGCAGCATTGCATCGCGTTTGCCATCAGTATCGCCAAACATGCTCAGCAGTTGCTGTTCAATGTTGTAAAGACGCGCACAGTAAGTACAGAAGTAAAGGCCGTGCGTGCCGCTGGCGGTGCCGTACGGCAGGCTCTGGCGCACAATTTTCAGCCCTTTGCCGTCCTCTTTCAGATCGACACGGGTCAGGTGCGAGGTAACCGGACGCGCATCGCCGTCGATCTCTTCATTCGCCTCTTTGGTGCGGCCAATCATCATCTCCTGATCGGCAACGCTCATACGGTTGAGCTGCTTCAGATTGTGCTCCCAGCGCTGCACCATCACATACGTGCCGCCAGCGTCGACGCCATCCTGAATAATCGCCACTTCGCGGCGCTTCTCATCGCCCGCCGGGTTTTCCGTACCGTCGACAAAGCCGCTCAGATCTCGATCTTCCACCCAACGGAAGCCGTGTGTCTCTTCTTTCACCTCGATAGCATCGCCAAACGCTTCCAGCGCGGCCTGGGCGACAGAAAAATTCACATCATGGCGCAGGGAGAGAATATGGATCAGCACATCATGCTGCGTGGCGGGAGCCAGACCTTTGCCGTAAGAGGGGAAATCTTTCAGCTCCTCTGCGCCTTGTGGGCCGTTCAGCGCGCGCCATGCGTTGTTACCGAAGGCTACCGTCGCCCCCAACGCCGCATCGGGAAATTTTTGCTGAAAAGTTGCCAGCTTATCGACAAAAACTTTACTGCCCGCGCGCAGGGCATCTGTGTCCCCTTTGACGCTGGCTTCAATCCAAATCGCTGCACGGCAGTGTTCCGGCAAAATGCCGCTTTGCACCTGAGACATCACTCCTCCTGGAAAAAACAAGCCACACATGCGTGGCGATAAGCGCGCTATTGTACCGTCTTTTCGCCACGTCGCGGCGCGTTGCGATCAAATTATCGGCGCCATACCAGCTTGCTTAATTTCCAGTTTTTCAGGGTGTCATCAGAAGGCATTAACCCTTCAGGGCCGCTCCATTCGCCAGTAAAGACATAGCTAATGTGCTGGCTGCCCGGCGCTTTACATTCAACGCCAGTACTGTCATCGCCCGCCCCTTTCACACAGTTGCCAAACGCCTTATCAAACACGGCGCTAAACGGTGTGCCGATTTTCACGCCTTTGTCGGTGGCGATATCGCTATCCAGCACATCAATGCGGCTCACCGCGCCATTTTCGCCGTTAACAACCAGCGCCAGTTGGGTATCTTTCAGCGCCTCGAAATAGCGGACAATGCTGCCATTTTCCGTTTTCATGCCGCTACGCAGATGGTAGTCGCCGCTTAACGCATCATTAATGGCCTGCTCATCAAGCGGCATGCTGGCAGTAATTTTGCCGACGCCGTTTTCGCTCACTTCGATCGAGGAACCAAACCAGTTCCACGGATACGCAGCCGACCAATTCACAGACGCGAGTGTTGAGCAGCCGGTCAATGCCAGCGGCAGCACACAAATAAAAGTACGCAGGGATTTCATGCACCGTTCCTTTTTTTCATTTAACGCCAGTTGGAGTCGCTGGCGGGCAAAAAGTGCCGTTCATTCATCTGAGGAATAAAAACAGGCGCGCAGACGGCGGGACGTCGCCAGCCACCAGAGAATAAAGAGGTCGATAACCAGCAGTGAAAACCCAATACCAGAGAGCGCTTCGCCGCTGAACCAGCGCGAAGGCAGCCACAGCACCAGTGCCAACTGTACCAGCAGCATTAATGGGTAGTTCGCACGCCAGAGACGCGGGTGATGCTCACGGCGCGCGCTGAGAAAAAAAGCCAGCGCCGCAGGCAAGCCGGGCAATAAGCCCAGCCAGAACTGATTATGGTCGGGATAAAACAGCATCAGCAGCGCATCGCCCTGCCCGCGCGATGCACCTGCCATCACAAATAAAATCCAGGTACGCGCCTGTAACACCAGCGCGCACCAGAACAGAAAGGGAAGCCGTAGGCGTCCATGCCTGTCGTAGTCGGAAGGTGAAATATCAATACTCTTCATCTTCTATCAAACGTTTTCCTAAGTTAACCGAGTCGCTATGCTCGTAGCCCAGCCGCTCGTACATGCCGATCACCATATCGTTATCTTCACGTACCATCAGATTGATTTTCGGGCAGCCACGGGCAATCAGTTTTTTCTCCAGCCGATTAAGCAAAGCATTAGCAATGCCGCGGCCGCGAAATTCCGGGTGTACGCCGAGATAGTATGCCGAGCCACGATGGCCGTCATAACCGCCCATTACCGTGCCCACCACTTCACCACTCACTTCCGCCACCAGAAACAGACTGACATCGTGATTCACTTTTCGTTCGATATCCATTTCCGGATCATTCCATGGTCGCAGCAGATCACAGCGCTCCCACAAGGTGATCACTTCTTCGAAGTCGTCCTGGCGAAAAACGCGTATCTCCATGGTATTCCCCGTCTTTTCAACTGTGTAAATGGTGATTATGGCCCGAAGCAGCGCCTTAGCCAATATCCAGACTCTTTACCGTAGAAATTTGGCATAATGGCACTCTGTCACGTATTGAAATGAAAAGTAAAACAATCGCTCTTGTGGATTGTCGTCGCGACCAGGACGATACGATATAACACCAGGGACCACGGATAAAAACATTCAGACGTATGAGCACCTTTAAACCATTAAAAACACTCACCTCGCGTCGCCAGATGCTGAAAGCGGGTCTGGCCGCCCTGACATTGTCGGGTATGTCTCGTGCTATCGCTAAGGACGAGACGCCACTGAAAACCACCACCGGCCACAGCAAGCCAAAGGCGAAAAAGGCCGGAGCACGGCGCATCGTCATGCTCGATCCCGGTCACGGCGGCATTGATACCGGCGCGATTGGCCATAACGGCTCGAAAGAGAAACATGTGGTGCTGGCGATCGCCAAAAATGTCCGCGCTCAGCTACGGGCGCAGGGTATTGACGCGCGTCTGACACGCACCGGCGATACCTTTATCCCGCTCTACGATCGGGTCGAGATCGCCCACCAGCACGGCGCAGACCTGTTTATGTCGATTCATGCCGATGGCTTTACCAACCCGAGTGCAGCCGGTGCGTCGGTGTTTGCGCTCTCCAACCGGGGTGCCAGTAGCGCGATGGCGAAATACCTGTCGGATAAAGAGAACGCCGCGGATGAAGTTGCCGGGAAAAAAACCACCGATAAAGACCATCTGCTGCAGCAGGTGCTGTTCGATCTGGTGCAAACGGACACCATCAAAAACAGCCTGACGCTCGGCTCGCATATTCTCAAGCAGATCAAACCGGTCCACCGTCTGCACAGCCGCAATACCGAGCAGGCCGCGTTTGTGGTGCTAAAATCCCCGTCGATCCCCTCGGTACTGGTGGAAACCTCCTTTATCACTAATCCGGCGGAGGAGAAGCTGCTCGGCACCACGGCGTTTCGCCAGAAGATTGCCACCGCCATTGCCGACGGTATTCTGAGCTACTTTAGCTGGTTCGATAACCACAAAGCCCATGTGAAGAGACGCGGATGATGACCCCAGAGATAGCGCCAGTAAAAAATGCCCTGCTTGCCCTGCAGGATAAGATCTGCCGCCAGCTTAGCGACATCGACGGCGCGACGTTTGTTGAAGACGCCTGGCAGCGCGCGGAAGGCGGCGGCGGACGCAGCCGCGTGCTGCGTGACGGCGGCGTATTTGAACAGGCCGGGGTCAATTTTTCCCACGTCCACGGCGATGCGATGCCCGCATCCGCCACAGCGCACCGTCCTGAGCTGGCGGGTCGCAGCTTCGAAGCGATGGGCGTTTCGCTGGTTGTGCACCCGCGTAATCCCTATGTTCCCACCAGCCATGCTAATGTGCGTTTCTTTATTGCGCAAAAACCCGGCGCCGATCCGGTGTGGTGGTTTGGCGGCGGTTTCGATTTAACGCCCTACTACGGTTTTGAAGAAGATGCGATCCACTGGCACCGCACCGCCCGCGATATCTGTCTGCCGTTTGGTGAGGAGATCTATCCGCGCTACAAAAAATGGTGCGATGACTATTTCTACCTCAAGCACCGCAATGAGCAGCGCGGCATCGGCGGGCTCTTTTTTGACGATTTGAACACGCCAGATTTTGACCACTGTTTTGCGTTTATGCAGGCCGTCGGCAACGGTTATCTCGACGCGTATTTGCCCATCGTCGCGCGCCGTAAAGCGCTGCCTTACGGCGAGCGCGAGCGCGATTTCCAGCTCTATCGCCGTGGCCGCTACGTAGAGTTCAATCTGGTGTGGGATCGCGGAACGCTGTTCGGCTTGCAAACCGGCGGGCGTACCGAGTCGATTTTAATGTCGATGCCACCGCTAGTGCGCTGGGAGTATAACTATCAACCCGCCGAAGGCAGCCCGGAAGCGGCCCTCAGCGAGTTTATTCAGGTTAAAGATTGGGTGTGATTGCGGGTTTTACAGGCCGGATAAGCGCTTACGCGCCATCCGGCCAATAATGCCTGAACAGGCCTGCAACACATTTACAGCGGCTGGGTCTGCGCTTCCACCACCGCCAGCGCCACCATGTTGACGATACGCCGTACTGAGGCGATTGGCGTCAGCACATGCACCGGTTTGGCAACGCCCATCAGCACCGGCCCGACGGTCACCCCTTCTGAACTGGAGACGCGCAGCAGATTGTAGCTGATTCGCGCAGCTTCAACGTTCGGCATAATCAGGATATTCGCCGCCCCTTTCAGCGGGCTGTCCGGCATCCGCTCATGGCGGATACTCTCATCGAGCGCCGCATCACCATGCATTTCGCCATCGATCATCAGATCCGGCGCGCGTTGACGCACCAGTGTCAACGTATCGCGCATTTTCACCGCAGCGGGCGCACTGGATGAGCCAAACTGCGAGTGCGACAGCAGCGCCACACGCGGTTCGATACCAAAGCGCCGCACGGTTTCCGCTGCCAGCAAGGTGATCTCCGCCAGTTGTTCGGCGCTGGGATCTTCATTGACATAAGTATCAGCAATAAACGTGTTACCGCTGGGCAGCAGCAGCGCATTCATCGCCCCGGCCGCATGCACATTATCGCGATAGCCGAATATCTCCTGCACTACGCTGAAGTGCTCATGGTAATCGCCGATGGTGCCGCAAATCATTGCGTCGGCTTCGCCACGATGTACCATGATCGCGCCGATCACCGTGGTGTTGGCGATCACAGCGCGCTGCGCCTGCTCTTGCGTAATCCCCCGACGCTTCATGATGCTGAAGTATTCCGTCCAGTACTCTTTAAAGCGTGGATCCGACTCGTTGTTGACGATCTCAAAATCGACGCCCGGACGAATTTGCAGGCCGAGCTTCTGAATGCGCATCTCAATCACGCCCGGTCGCCCGACGAGGATCGGTTTCGCCAGCCCCAGCGTAACCAGCTCCTGCGTTGCATGCAGCACGCGCGGCTCTTCGCCTTCGGTCAGCACCACGCGTTTCGGCGCATTGCGGGCCTGGGAGAAAACCGGCTTCATAAACAGGTTGGTTTTGTAGACGAACTCGGTGAGCTTATCGACGTAGGCATCGAAATCAGCAATCGGCCGTGTCGCCACGCCGGAAGCCATCGCCGCTTTCGCTACTGCAGGCGCGATTTTAACAATCAGCCGTGGGTCGAAAGGTTTCGGGATCAGATAATCCGGGCCAAAGCTCAAATCCTGATCGCCATATGCCGAAGCCACCACCTCGCTCTGCTCCGCGTGCGCCAGCTCAGCGATAGCATTGACCGCCGCCAGCTTCATCTCTTCGTTGATCGCCGTAGCGCCCACATCCAGCGCGCCGCGGAAGATAAACGGGAAACAGAGCACGTTGTTTACCTGATTCGGGTAATCGGAGCGGCCGGTACAGATAATCGCATCCGGGCGCACCGCTTTCGCCAGATCCGGCAGGATCTCCGGCTCCGGGTTCGCCAGCGCAAGGATCAGCGGCTGCCGCGCCATGCCTTTTACCATCTCCGGCGTCAGCACTTTTGGCCCGGAGCAGCCGAGGAAGATATCCGCGCCCGCGACCACATCCGCCAGCGTTCGTCTACCGTCATCGTCAACGGCGTAGGCCGCTTTGGTCTCGGCCATATTCGGCTCACGGCCTTTATAAATAACGCCTTTTGAATCGCAGACCACAATATTGTGTTTCTGCATTCCCAGCGCCACCAGCAGGTTCATACAGGCGATAGCCGCCGCACCCGCCCCCGACACCACCATGCGCACGTCAGAGAGGTTCTTCGACACGACGCGCAGGCCGTTAAGAATGGCGGCAGTGCTGATAATCGCCGTGCCGTGCTGATCGTCATGAAAAACAGGAATGTTCATGCGCTCGCGCAGTTTGGCTTCAATATAGAAGCACTCCGGCGCTTTGATATCTTCAAGGTTGATACCGCCGAACGTCGGTTCCAGCGCGGCAACCACGTCGATCAGTTTGTCCGGATTTTGCTCATCCACTTCAATATCGAATACGTCGATACCGGCGAATTTCTTGAACAATACACCTTTGCCTTCCATCACCGGCTTACCGGCCAATGCGCCGATATTGCCAAGCCCCAGCACCGCAGTGCCGTTAGAGACCACCGCCACGAGGTTGCCGCGCGCGGTGTATTTGTAGGCCGCCAGCGGATCTTTTTCGATTTCAAGGCAGGGCGCAGCAACGCCCGGAGAGTACGCCAGCGCCAGATCGCGCTGCGTGGCCAGCGGTTTTGTCGGGGAGACCTGAATCTTTCCCGGTCGCGGGAATTCATGGAAGTCGAGGGCACTTTGTTTTAGTTGGTCGTCCATTTGAGGTTCCTTTCGCGTTTTGCTTTCAGAGTGATACCGCGTGATGTCTATCCCAATACGGCGCTTAGTATGGCCGCTGTTGCGATGGCAAACTTTGAACATAGCCAAACTCTCACCATACATAAGCAAAATTGTTATCAATTTATCGCATCTTTGTTACATCCCAGAAAAAGCAGGCCGGGACGCTTCTGCTATGCTTTTTTGTTATGCATCTCTCATTCTTATCAAAGTGCGAACGGAAGCACTCCAATAACACATTGCTTTTAAAGGAGTTATTTTTCATGAATTACTTAGACGGCCTGAAACAATTCACCACCGTTGTGGCAGACAGCGGCGATATCGAATCGATCCGCCACTATCAGCCGGAAGATGCCACGACTAACCCTTCTTTACTGCTGAAAGCAGCCGCGCTGGAGCATTTCTCCCATCTGATTGATGACGCGATTGCCTATGGCAAAAAGCGCGGCAAAACGCAGGAGCAACAAGTAGCGGAAGCCAGCGACAAACTGGCGGTCAATTTTGGTGCGGAAATTCTGAAAAGCATTCCAGGGCGCGTTTCAACCGAGGTGGATGCGCGCCTCTCTTACGATAAAGCGAAAAGCATCGCCAAAGCGCACCGCCTGGTTGAACTGTATGAGGAACAGGGCATTCCGAAATCCCGCATTCTGATCAAACTGGCCTCCACCTGGGAAGGTATTCGCGCGGCAGAGGAGCTGGAAAAAGAGGGTATCAATTGTAACCTGACGCTGCTGTTCTCCTTCGCCCAGGCGCGCGCCTGCGCCGAAGCCGGGGTCTTTCTCATCTCGCCATTCGTTGGCCGTATTTACGACTGGTACAACGACCGTAAACCACTCGATCCCTACGTGGTGGATGAAGATCCTGGCGTGAAGTCGGTGCGCAATATTTACGATTACTTCAAACAACATCGCTACGAAACCATCGTCATGGGCGCCAGCTTCCGCCGCACGGAACAGATCCTGGCGCTGGCCGGTTGCGATCGCCTGACTATCTCTCCGGCGTTGCTGAAAGAGTTGCAGGGACAAGAAGGGGTCGTGGAACGCAAGCTGGTTCCTTCCCGCCAAACCTTCCACCGCCCGGAACCGCTTACGGAAGCGGAGTTCCGCTGGGAGCATAACCAGGATCCGATGGCCGTCGACAAACTGGCCGACGGTATCCGCCAGTTCGCCGTCGATCAGCGCAAACTGGAAGATCTGCTGGCCGCCAAACTTTAACTTTTGCCAAGGAGTGAACGATGTCCCGTAGAGAGCTTGCTAACGCCATTCGCGCCCTGAGTATGGACGCGGTGCAAAAAGCCAATTCCGGCCACCCTGGCGCGCCGATGGGGATGGCGGATATCGCCGAAGTGCTGTGGAATGATTTTCTTAAACATAACCCGGCCGATCCCACCTGGTATGACCGTGACCGTTTTATCCTGTCCAACGGTCACGCTTCAATGCTGCTGTACAGCCTGCTGCACTTAAGCGGGTATGATTTGCCGCTCGAAGAGCTGAAAAATTTCCGCCAGTTACACTCGAAAACGCCAGGTCACCCGGAAATTGGTTACACGCCGGGCGTGGAAACCACCACCGGTCCTCTGGGCCAGGGGTTGGCGAACGCGGTCGGGCTGGCGATTGCCGAACGTACGCTGGCCGCGCAGTTTAACCGCCCCGGCCACGATATCGTCGATCATTACACCTATGTCTTTATGGGCGACGGCTGCCTGATGGAAGGCATCTCCCATGAAGTCTGTTCGCTGGCGGGAACACTGGGGCTGGGCAAGCTGATTGGTTTCTACGACCACAACGGTATCTCGATTGATGGCGAAACCGAAGGCTGGTTTACCGACGACACCGCCAAACGCTTCGAGGCGTATCACTGGCATGTGATTGGCGATATAGACGGTCACTCTCCGGAAGCGGTGAAAAAGGCCATCGAGGAAGCGCAAAGCGTGAAGGATAAGCCGTCGCTGATTATCTGCCGCACGGTGATTGGTTTTGGCTCGCCGAATAAAGCCGGTAAAGAGGAGTCGCACGGCGCAGCGCTGGGTGAAGAAGAAGTAGCACTGACCCGGCAAAAACTGGGCTGGAAATACCCGGCGTTCGAAATTCCCAAAGAGATCTATCAGGCGTGGGATGCCCGTGAACGCGGGGCGAAGCAGCAGCAATCATGGAATGAGAAACTGGCGGCCTGGGAGAAAGCGTACCCGGAGCTGGCTGCCGAGTTTAAACGCCGCATGAGCGGTGGTCTGCCGGAATCGTGGGAGAAAACGACCAGCGAATGGATCAATAATTTGCAGGCGAATCCGGCGAAAATCGCCACCCGTAAAGCCTCGCAGAACACGCTGAATACGTATGGTCCGGTACTGCCGGAGCTGCTTGGCGGCTCCGCCGATCTGGCGCCCAGCAACCTCACCATCTGGTCGGGCTCTAAATCGCTAAAAGAAGATCTTGCCGGTAACTACATTCACTATGGCGTGCGCGAATTCGGCATGACCGCCATTGCTAACGGCATTGCCCACCACGGCGGCTTTGTGCCTTACACCGCCACCTTCCTGATGTTTGTCGAATATGCGCGTAACGCAGCGCGCATGGCTGCGCTGATGAAGGCGCGGCAGATTATGGTCTACACCCATGACTCCATCGGTCTGGGGGAAGATGGCCCGACGCACCAGGCCGTTGAACAGCTTGCCAGCCTGCGTTTAACGCCGAACTTCAGCACCTGGCGACCGTGCGATCAGGTTGAAGCTGCGGTTGGCTGGAAGCTGGCCATCGAGCGCCATAACGGCCCGACAGCGCTGATTCTGTCGCGGCAAAATCTGACGCAAATGGAGAGAACGCCGGAGCAGGTGCAGGCCATCAGCCGCGGCGGCTACATTCTGAAAGAGAGCGCCGGGAAACCAGATCTGATCCTGATTGCCACCGGTTCGGAGATGGAAATCACCGTCAAAGCCGCTGAGCAACTGAGCGCCGAAGGCGTGAATGTGCGCGTGGTTTCCCTGCCTTCAACGGATATCTTTGATGCCCAGGATGAAGCGTGGCGCGAAGCGGTTCTGCCGTCGGATGTCAGCGCGCGCGTCGCGGTAGAAGCGGGGATCGCCGACTACTGGTACAAATATGTCGGCCTGAAAGGAGCGATTGTCGGGATGACCGGCTACGGTGAATCCGCGCCAGCGGAAAAACTGTTCCCGTACTTTGGCTTTACCGTCGAAAACGTGGTGGCGAAAGCCAAAGCGGTACTGAAAAAATAAACCTGCGGCGCGCCAGCTTGTCACGGCTGGCGCCCCCCTTTCTTTCACACCCGTCGGGCGCGCTCTAGCGCGTCACCCACAGCGTGGGCCACGCATCAGGGCCATGCCAGCCATCGCAGGCCGGTTCCTGAGCGTAACGTACCAGGCGAAAACGCTGGCCATCAAAACGCCAGCGGCTCGACACGCCGCAATCCTGCAAACCACGGCCTTTCGACAATGTGTTCAGCTCGCCGCTTTTCTCGTCAAATACCGCGTTCATCAGCTCCATCTCATCGTTACCATTATCCGGCGTAAACGGCAGATGCAGGCGAACGGGTTGTGAGGCGAACGGTTTCTGCCGCGACACCAGCCACGCCAGATCGACAATGTTATACGCACCGGCTTCACAGTCGATCATCAGCAACGCTTTGTCATCGGTGAGCGCCGAGACGCGAACCTGGCGGCGCATCGGATCCAGCGAACACTGGCTGTTGTTCATGCGCCAGTTGCCGTAATCCAGCAAATCATTCAGTTCCGCATGGGTCAGCGGCGTCGGGGTCACGCTCGCCTGAGCCACCTCTTTCAATGCGGGCGCAGGCGGGACGCTAAGCGGCGGGCCATCGCCCTTTTTAATCCACGCCGTTTCGCTGCCGACGCGTTTTTGCAGCGAATCAATGAACAGCAGCGAGGCTTTCAGCCCCACCAGCGAAATCATCCCTTTGCTGCCCTGCAAGGTAATGGCCTGCCCTTCCTGAATGGTTTGCAGAAAACGGGCGATGGTTTCGCTGTCACTGGTTATCAGATGCCAGGGTGTGATTTGCCAGCGCGCTCCGGCCAGCGTTAACGGTTGTTCGTCAAGCTGCAGGCGGCCAGCGATGGGCGGCTCTTTGGCCGCAGGCAGATCAAGCCCGCCCAGATCGATACGCAGCGTCGCATCGGTTCGCGCACCGGCGCTACGCTCTAATGTCATGACCAGGCCATTGTGTTCGCCGGTGTTACGCGCAACGCAGAAATTCTGGTTATTGCAGGTCACCTGCCAGTCGGAAAAAGATTGTTGTGCAGGCGCAGCCCACAGCAACGGCGCAGAGAAAAGCCCGAACAGCAGAGTGAAAACGCCGCGATAACGCATGAATGGTACAACCCCGGAAGAAGAGACGCAGAACCTGCGTATCTTCTATCTCCGGCTTCGCTTGCTCAATCGGATTTATCGGATAGCTTCATCTGAAACTGCCCGCTATTAACCCTTTAAAATTCAGTCCATTAACCCGGATAATTTCAGGTACTGCAATAAAATCACCGCCTTGCCATCGCGAATCTCGCCGCTGGCGACCATTTCCAGCGCCTGGCTGAACGGAAATTCCAGCACTTCAATATCTTCATCTTCCACGCCGCCGCCATTATTGACCCGCTGCGCATCGCCATATTCAGCAATAAAAAAGTGTACCAGCTCAGTCACGCCGCCCGGCGACATATAGAGTTCGAAGACTTTACGCACCCCGCCGACCTGGTAACCGGTCTCTTCAATCGCCTCTTTGCGGATACAGACTTCCGGTTCATCGTCATCCAGCAAACCGGCGCAGCTCTCAATCAGACGGCCATCCTCATTGCCGTTTACCCAGGTCGCCACCCGGAACTGGCGGATCAGCAGGACGCTCTTTTTATCGCGGTTATACAGCAGGATCGTTGCGCCGTTGCCCCGGTCATAAACTTCGCGTTTATGGCGGATGACTTCGCCGTTGCTACGGGTCAGTTCATAGGTGATATTGCGCAGAACAAAGTAGTTCTCAGAAAGGATTTTATCTTTGATGACATTAATTTTCAGTGACATACAGGCTCCAGGGCACTAACACTTAGCGTTATAGTATGCCGAAGAGCCTGTTTTGTCGCGCCGGGTGTTAATGCTTATCCGGCGTTTTTACCCCTAACCAGTCCAGCATGCCTTGTGCAGCATGACGCCCTTCCGCCATGGCCGTCACCACCAAATCGGCGCCGCGTACCGCATCGCCACCGGCGAAAATTTTCGGATTGCTGGTCTGGTAACGGTACGGGCTGTTAACGCTGGCGGAAATGCGTCCCCACTCATCCATGCGCACCCCCTGACGCTCCAGCCACGGCATGGAATGTGGGTTAAAGCCAAACGCCATGATCACCGCATCAGCAGGCATGACAAACTCGCTGCCCGCAATCGGCACCGGGCGACGACGCCCTTTGGCATCCGGTTCGCCCAGTTGCGTCCGCAGCAGACGGATGCCGCAAACCTTGCCGCTTTCATCCAGCTCCACGTTCACGGGTTGCACATTAAATTCGAATTCCGCCCCTTCATCGCGGGCGTTTTTCACCTCTTTTTTCGAACCGGGCATATTGGCTTCGTCGCGCCGATACGCGCAGGTCACTTTGCTCGCCCCGTGGCGCAACGCCGTGCGCACGCAGTCCATCGCCGTATCGCCACCGCCCAGCACCACCACATTCAGGCCTTCGGTATTGATAAACGGCTCTTGCGCAATTTCCGGCAGCCCCATCAGTTGTTTCGTATTGGCGATCAAAAACGGCAGCGCATCATACACGCCAGGTGCATCGTCGTTCGGCAAATTGGCCTGCATTGAACGGTACGTACCCACGCCGATAAACACCGCGTCGTAATCACTCAGCAGCGTATCCAGCGCGATATCCTTGCCGATCTCGCAGTTCAGCTCGAAACGGATGCCCATCGCGCTGAAGATTTCCCGGCGGCGCGCCAGCAGCGATTTATCCAGCTTGAAGGAGGGAATACCAAAAGTCAGCAGACCGCCGATTTCGGGGTGACGGTCAAAGACGGTCGCGCTGACGCCATGACGCGCCAGCACATCCGCGCAGGCCAGCCCGGCAGGACCGGCACCGATAATAGCGATGCGTTTATCCACTGCCTGCACCTGCCCTAAATCTGGTCGCCAGCCCTGCGCCAGCGCCCGATCGGAAATGTAACGCTCGATATTGCCGATGGTCACCGCGCCGTACTCATCGCGCACCGTGCAGGCGCCTTCACATAAACGATCCTGCGGGCAGACGCGCCCGGTGATCTCCGGCAGGCAGTTAGTTTGATGGGAAAGCTCAACGGCGGAGGCAATATCGCCCTCTTTCACCCGCGCAACCCACTGCGGAATATGGTTGTGCAGCGGACAGGTCCATTCGCAGATGCTGTGTTCACCGCAGCCCAGACAACGTTGCGCTTCACGCTGCGCCTGGTCAGCGCGAAACGGCAGATAGATTTCATCAAAACCGCACTTGCGTGCCGCCAGTGGCAGTTTATCCGGCTCTCCGCGCGCGGGCGTTTTACGCATCTGCAGCACCTTGCGATCGTCAAACGCAGAAGTCTGCGCCGCAACACTGTGCCACGGCTGAGATTCATGGCCTGCAGTACGCAGACGACGTGTTTTTGCCAGATTCGCCAGCACGTCGCTATTAACCAGTTGCATCGCGTCTGCCGGACAATTTTGCACGCAGGCCGGACCGTCAGCGCGACCCGCGCAGAGATCGCATTTGTGCGCTGTCGCTTTTACCTGGCCTTCGCCAACGGGGGTAACAAGCACTTGCATGGTGCCGAATGGACAGGCGACAACGCAGGATTTGCAGCCAATACATTTCTGCTGGTTAACCTGTACGGAATCATCAACGCGGCTAATGGCGCCGTTCGGGCAACTGCGGGCACAGGGCGCAGCTTCACAATGATGACAGGTCACCGCGCTGCGCTGCTGTTGATTTTTAATAACTGTAATTCGCGGATGAAATTGTTCGGGGCTTAATACATGTAGCTCATTGTTATGCGCCATCACGCAGGCAACTTCACAGGCACGACATCCTATACATTGTTGGCTGTTCGCCATAATAAAACGATTCATGGCAACCTTCTTTTTATTTAATTTGTTTAACCCTGGTTTTAATCAGGCATTTTATTTACCGGGAGTCTCAGAGACAGGCAATGTTCAATTGCCCAGGAAGGTTATCTATTTGTCACGAACTTGTAGCAGATCAATTTCCAGACGCATTTTGGAACAAATGCGTCTGATTGGCAGGGTTAAAAAGGGCTCCGTGCGGCGCGACCATCAGGTGGGTGTTTTTTGCTGCCAATAGCGCAAATAATCAATAACTGTAAAAAAACGTCTTTAGACTGACGAAATGACGGAAGAAAATTTGGGTTAAAATAGGTTCTGCATAGATACGCCTTAAACAGGCATGATAATTTACATTTTCTCCTTTTTTTCTCCACGATTGGTTTCTGCATTGCCGCTACATTGATGCAAGCAATGTGACTATAACGATACGCAGCGATATGAGGTTTTCTTTCTGATGGCGAATTTTTTTATTGATCGCCCCATTTTTGCGTGGGTGCTGGCGATCCTGATCTGTCTTACGGGGACACTTGCCATTATCTCTTTACCCGTCGAGCAATATCCTGATTTAGCACCACCGAACGTTCGTATTACTGCTAACTACCCTGGCGCTTCAGCGCAAACTCTGGAAAATACCGTCACCCAGGTTATCGAGCAGAATATGACTGGCCTCGATAATCTGATGTATATGTCATCGCAAAGTAGCGCAACCGGCCAGGCGACGGTGACGCTGAACTTTAGCGCCGGAACCAACCCGGATGAAGCCGTGCAACAGGTGCAAAACCAGTTGCAGTCCGCGCTGCGTAAGCTGCCGCAGGCGGTACAGAATCAGGGCGTAACGGTGCGTAAAACCGGTGATACCAACATCCTGACCATCGCCTTCGTATCCACCGACGGCTCGATGGATAAACAGGATATCGCCGATTATGTCGCCAGTAATATTCAGGACCCTATCAGCCGCGTCAACGGCGTCGGCGATATCGACGCGTACGGTTCGCAATATTCGATGCGCATCTGGCTCGACCCGGCAAAACTCAACAGCTACCAGCTCACCGCATCCGACGTTACCAAAGCCATTTCGTCGCAGAACGCGCAGATCGCTGTCGGCCAGCTTGGCGGTACGCCTTCCGTTGACCGCCAGGCGCTTAACGCCACCATCAATGCGCAGTCGCTATTACAAACGCCGGAACAGTTTCGCAATATCACGCTGCGCGTCAACCAGGATGGTTCCGAAGTGCGGCTGGGCGATGTCGCAACGGTGGAACTGGGCGCAGAAAAATATGATTACTTAAGCCGCTTTAATGGTAAAGCCGCCTCCGGTCTGGGGGTGAAGCTGGCCTCCGGCGCCAACGAAATGGAGACCGCCGAGCAGGTGATCAACCGGCTTAACGAGCTGGAGCCCTTTTTTCCGCATGGTCTGGAATATAAAGTCGCTTATGAAACCACGTCGTTTGTAAAAGCCTCCATTATCGACGTGGTGAAAACCCTGCTGGAAGCGATCTTACTGGTATTCCTGGTGATGTATCTGTTCCTGCAAAACTTCCGTGCCACCCTGATCCCCACCATTGCCGTACCGGTCGTGCTGCTCGGCACGTTCGCGGTGCTTTATTCCTTCGGTTACAGCATCAACACACTGACCATGTTCGCCATGGTGCTGGCCATCGGTCTGTTGGTGGACGATGCGATTGTGGTGGTCGAGAACGTCGAACGCATCATGACCGAAGAGGGGCTTTCGCCCAGGGAAGCGACGCGCAAATCGATGGGGCAGATCCAGGGCGCGCTGGTCGGGATTGCGATGGTGCTGTCGGCGGTATTTGTGCCGATGGCTTTCTTTGGCGGCACCACGGGCGCTATCTACCGTCAGTTCTCCATCACCATTGTGTCGGCGATGGTACTGTCGGTGCTGGTGGCGATGATCCTCACCCCGGCGCTGTGCTCGACGCTGCTGAAGCCGCTGCACAAGGGCGAGTTGCACGGGCAGAAAGGGTTCTTCGGCGCATTTAACCGTATTTTCGACCGCAATGCGCATCGCTATGAAACCGTGGTTGGGAAAATCCTCCACCGCAGCCTGCGCTGGATTGTTCTCTACGTGCTGCTGATTGGCGGCATGGTGCTGCTCTTCCTGCGCCTGCCCACTTCGTTTCTGCCGCTGGAAGACCGCGGGATGTTCACCACTTCCGTGCAATTACCGAGCGGCGCAACACAGCAACAGACGCTGAAAGTGGTGCAAAAAGTCGAAGATTACTTTTTCACTCATGAAAAAGAGAATGTCGAATCGGTCTTCTCTACCGTCGGTTCCGGTCCTGGGGGGAACGGGCAAAACGTTGCGCGCCTGTTTGTCCGCCTGAAAGACTGGGATGCGCGTAACCCGACAACCGGCAGCGCCGCCGCCATTATTGAACGCGCCACCAAAGCCTTTAACCGCATTAATGAAGCCCGCGTCTTTGCCAGCAGCCCGCCAGCCATCAGCGGGATGGGCAGTTCCGCCGGTTTTGATATGGAGTTGCAGGATCACGCCGGAGCGGGCCACGATGCGCTGATGGCGGCACGTGACCGGCTGCTGGAGATGGCAGCGAAAGATCCGGCGCTGACCCGTGTTCGCCATAACGGCCTCGACGACAGCGCACAGTTGCAAATTGATATCGATCAGCGCAAAGCGCAGGCGCTGGGCGTGTCGATTGATGATATCAACGACACGCTGCAAACAGCCTGGGGTTCCAGCTACGTTAATGACTTTATGGATCGCGGTCGCGTGAAGAAAGTCTACGTACAGGCCGCCGCGAAGTACCGTATGTTACCGGACGATATCAACCTCTGGTACGTGCGCAACAGCAGCGGAACGATGGTACCCTTCTCAGCCTTTGCCACCTCGCGCTGGGAAACCGGTTCGCCGCGCCTCGAACGTTACAACGGCTATGCTGCGCTGGAGATTATCGGGGAGTCCGCTCCCGGCGTTAGTACCGGTACGGCAATGGATGTGATGGAGAAGCTGGTCAAACAGTTGCCGACCGGTTTTGGGCTGGAGTGGACGGCGATGTCCTATCAGGAACGGCTCTCCGGCGCGCAGGCGCCTGCGCTGTATGCCGTGTCGCTGCTGGTGGTGTTCCTGTGTCTGGCGGCACTGTATGAGAGCTGGTCGGTGCCGTTCTCGGTAATGCTGGTCGTGCCGCTCGGCGTGATCGGTGCGCTGCTCGCAACCTGGCTGCGCGGGCTGGAAAACGATGTTTATTTCCAGGTCGGTCTGCTGACGGTTATCGGCCTGTCGGCGAAGAACGCCATTCTGATTGTTGAATTTGCCAACGACATGAATGCGAAAGGTGAAGATCTGCTGGTTTCAACGCTGCATGCCTGCCGCCAGCGTCTGCGCCCTATTTTGATGACCTCGCTGGCCTTTGTCTTCGGCGTACTGCCGATGGCGACCAGCACCGGGGCGGGTTCCGGCAGCCAGCATGCGGTTGGCACGGGCGTTATCGGCGGGATGCTCTCCGCCACCATCCTGGCCATCTTCTTCGTCCCGCTGTTCTTTGTGCTGGTACGTCGCCGCTTCCCGCTGAAAGAGCGCGCGCAATAAAGCCAGCAAAAAGGCGACTCCGTGGAGTCGCCTTTTTTTATGTGATTGGTCACATTTTATTTTTAAGCCGTCACTGCTTAACTATTCGTCAGGAAATTATTTACGAAGCATGCCTTCGATAAAATCTTTCCAGTTCCCCAGTTCATGTTCAATCATAACAACCTCTCTTATTATCGCCGCCATTCTACTAAACGCCCCGATGACTGTGAAGGTATTTTAACTGATTGCTTCACTCATCATTAGCAGGGTATTTTTAATGGAGCTGTGTTAACTATGCGCCGGCAATTCGGTTTTTACTGTGAGTGATAGCAATATTCCACAGGCTCTATAAGGATAAATAAAATGGCGATCACATTGTACGATAAATCCGCAATTGAACATGTTGACTGGCAGGAAGTGACAGCGCTGCTCGCCGCCGGTGGGCTCAACCAGCGCGACCCGGCATTAGTCGAGCAGGCATGGCGTAACAGCACCTTCTGCTGGTTCGGTTACCATGAGGGGAAACTGGTCGCCACGGCGCGCGCCATCAGCGATCTGACATGGGCCAGCTATGCGGCGGATATTGTTGTTGCGCCTGAAATGCAGGGCCGCGGTTATGGTAAGCAGTTGATGATCAATATTGTTAAAACGTTATTACCCTTCGGCAAAACATTTATATATTCAGTTCCGGAAAAGACAGGATTTTATCAACAATATGGTTTCCGTTTTTTAACCACTGGAATGGTATGCGCAACATCTGAAAGTTTATTCAAACTGGAACAAAGCGGTTACATTCGTTAAAACCGTATTAGCAGAAGAATGATATTTTAATTACATTCCGTTATTCTAATTTCTTGTGCAAATATCCAAAAATGAGACAAAAGGATTCACCATGATCACAATGTACGGCATTAAAAATTGCGACACCATCAAAAAAGCGCGCCGCTGGCTGGAAGCGAACCAGATGGACTATCGCTTTCACGATTACCGCGCTGACGGCCTTGATGCCCAATTACTGCGTACATTTATTGATGAACTTGGCTGGGAAGCCCTGCTGAATACCCGCGGCACCACCTGGCGTAAGCTGGATGAAAGCCTGCGTGCCACTATTACCAACGCCGATGCCGCCGCCGCGCTGATGCTTGAAATGCCGTCAATCATCAAACGCCCATTGCTCTGCGCGCCCGGTAAGCCTATGCTGCTGGGTTTCAATGAATCCAGTTATGAGAAGTTTATCAACGAGGTGTAGTTTATGTCGTGCCCGGTTATTGAGCTGACACAGCAGCTTATTCGTCGCCCTTCTCTGAGTCCAAATGATGAAGGTTGCCAGGCGTTAATGATTGAACGTCTGCGTGCCATCGGTTTTACCATCGAGCCGATGAACTTTGGCGACACGCTCAACTTCTGGGCATGGCGCGGCCAGGGGGTGACGCTGGCGTTCGCCGGGCATACCGATGTGGTGCCTGCCGGCGATGCCGATCGCTGGATCAACCCGCCGTTTGAGCCGACCATTCGCGACGGCATGCTATTTGGCCGCGGCGCGGCAGACATGAAAGGCTCGCTGGCCGCGATGGTAGTCGCCGCCGAACGTTTTGTCGCACAGCACCCGCAGCATAAAGGACGCCTTGCCTTTCTGATCACGTCTGATGAAGAAGCCAGCGCTGCCAACGGTACGGTAAAAGTGGTTGAGGCGCTGATGGCGCGCAACGAACGTCTTGATTATTGCCTGGTTGGCGAACCCTCCAGTTCGGAAGTGGTTGGCGACGTGGTGAAAAACGGTCGTCGCGGCTCCCTGACCTGCAACCTGACAATTCACGGTGTGCAGGGCCATGTGGCTTACCCGCATCTTGCCGATAACCCGGTACACCGCGCTGCGCCAATGCTCAACGAGCTGGTGGCAATTGAGTGGGATCGCGGCAACGAATACTTCCCGCCGACCAGCATGCAGATTGCCAATATCAAAGCAGGCACTGGCAGCAATAACGTCATTCCTGGCGATCTGTTTGTGCAGTTTAACTTCCGTTTCAGCACTGAACTGACCGACGAGATGATTAAAGCGCAGGTACAGGCGCTGCTGGAAAAACATCAGCTGCGCTACACCGTAGACTGGTGGCTTTCCGGGCAGCCTTTCCTGACCGGGCGCGGCAAGCTGGTCGATGCGGTGGTGAACGCTATCGAGCACTATAATGAGATCAGACCGCAACTGTTAACCACAGGCGGCACGTCCGATGGGCGCTTTATCGCGCGTATGGGCGCGCAGGTCGTTGAACTGGGGCCGGTGAACGCGACCATTCATAAAATCAACGAGTGTGTGAATGCGGCGGATTTACAGCTGCTTGCCCGCATGTATCAACGCATTATGGAACAACTCATTGCCTGACGGGTCTGGAGGATTGCATGGACTGGCTTGCTAAATATTGGTGGATTCTGGTGCTGGTGTTTTTACTTGGCGTACTGCTGAACGTGATCAAAGATCTTAACCGCGTCGATCACAAAAAATTCCTCGCCAATAAACCCGATCTGCCGCCGCATCGTGATTTCAACGACAAATGGGATGACGATGATGACTGGCCGAACAAGGACCAGCCGAAAAAGTAACCCCGCTAACGCATTCACCCCCAGCCGGGGGTGAATTCGCTTTTACAGCAATTCAATAATATCGTCATCGTTCGGCTTACCGCCGCTCAACGCTTCGTCAAAGTAGTGTTTCGGCACGGTGTAACGCAGATGATTTAACGCTAGTTCGATACTGCGATCGTCAATCGCATGGCCTAAATCATCGACGATATCCAGCGTCACATCACCGCCAAGATGCAGCAGTGCTTCCTGTGTGCTTACCGCCCATGCCAGATCGATCACCCGATCTTCGCCACCGTGAATGAGATGGATCGTCTGGGCGCTGACGGCATTTTCCGGCAGACTGGCGTAACGACCGTTAAAAGCAATCACGCGTGATGCCAGATCCGGCTTCGCCTTCATCCCTTCCAGCGCCATAATTGCGCCCTGCGAGAAACCGATAAGCGCCGTCGCCAAAGGGCTGACACCGCTCTGCTGCTGCCAGTAACGCACAATGTCGATAAACTGCGGCATCACCGCATCCACACGCTGCTGGCGATTCTCTTCCGTCACACCCTCAACGGAGAACCATTGGCGTCCCGCGCCTGCGGCTTCAATGCCGCCAATGCTGACAATCAGTGCATCGGGAAAGTGCGGAACAAACCAGCTACCAATTTCGCCCATGGAGACCGGATTATCGCCAACACCATGGAACAACAGCAGGAGCTGTTTAGCCGGGGCGAGTGGGCTTTGCACAACAAAATGGTCATGTTTCATGATGGTCTCCTTAATCGTTGAGTGCAGTTTACGCCCGGCAGTAATAATGACCATGTCATTTAACTGAATGAGATAGTTAAAAAAACTGCATTTTCTGCACCCGTTCTTTCAGGGTAAGCGTGCGCTGCGCATCGAGCTGTTGCAGCGCCTGCGCGGCTTCACTCCGCTGCTGCGTCAGCAACGCTTTGCGCCCGTGAAGCGAAAGGCGCAGGCACACGGTCTGCTCGCTCTCACCGTCTGAAAGCTGCCCGCGCAGCGCCACCAACGGTAACGCACTGTGTTGCAGCAGGCGGGATAACGCGCCGATGGCCGCAGAGAGTGGACGATGAGCAAAAGCAAACCCGGCCAGCTCCTGCCAGTCCTCTTCATTAAGGGTAGACGCCTGCACGGCGGGTAAGGACAACTTTTCCTCACGCCAGGGCGCAAGCCAGGGAAGATCGCGCGCCAGGCGCTGCTGTTCACGTTCCGCCAGCGCCTGGCCTGACGTCGTCAGGGGCAATATGGCCATCGCCGTATAACAGCCGCTACTGGCTTCCCGGTGGCTACCCAGACGCACCAGCACAAACCCGCAACGCTGCCAGAAACGCCACAGCGCAGGCGTGAAGCCAAAACTGACCGACAGATAATCGCAGCCGTCGGCCTGCGTCTGCGCACGGGCAATCAGCGCCCGGCCAATGCCTTCACGCTGGCAACCGGGATGCACGGCGATACGGCTGACGCGCAGCCCACGCAGCGTGGCGGCAAGCGGATTTCCGCCATGCGCCGCCAGCGATTGCGCCACCAGGTTGCCGCGTGGGCGACGAAAACCAGCCCACACCGCCTGGCTCAGCGCCGGGCTTAATCCGCCCTCCTCCACCAGCCAGAGTGCAGCAACCACGCTCTGCGCCTTTTGCGCCAGCCAGAAATGCTGCCCTGGCGCATCCATCATGCGTCGCAGATCGAGCGGCGAAGTGCGGTAGTGGGCGCTCGCCAGCAAACGGTATAACGCCGCAGGCCGCGAGGGCATTCGCTGCCAGGCATCTTGCGCCAGCGGCAGGATTGTCGCCTCGCCAGCAGGCACCTCGCCAATCTGCGCATCATCAAACAGCAGCAGGTTTTCAATCACCTGCTCCAGCGGACAACCTGATGCCCAGCGCAGCGGCGTATTCAGTGCCTCAAATTGCAGATGGGGAAACCCGGCGCAGAATTTCAGCAGAAACCCCTGCCCGGTGCCTTCATAACCCTGAACCGTGGTGGTGAGCAGAACATGCCGAAAGGCCGAGACAAGCGTATGCAGCAAAGGGCCGGGGATGGCAGCCGCTTCATCCACCACCAGCCAGCCAGGCTGGCTGCCGCTGTGCGCAATCCGCTGCGCCAGCACATCCGGCGCCATAAAGGAAAAATGTTCTCCGGCGTAAGCCGCCAGCACATCCGTGGCAGCACGCGCAGGTGCGGTTACCGTGGCGGGAACCGACAATCGCGCAATATGCATACCCGCCAGAGCCGATTTCCCTCTTCCGCGCGGCGCAGTAACGACCATTACGCCGGGCGGCATCGTCTGTAATCGTGCAAGGATCCGCGCCTGCTCCTGCGCTGGCGCCCCGGTTGCGGGATGCCAGTCGGCACGCGGAATTTCAGCGGGGAAAGTGAGTGGTTGACCTTCACGCCAGATCAGCGCCTGGCTGTCAGTCAGTACGGTTCGACAAAAATGCCCGACAAAAACCGGCACCGGAATGGACTCAATGGTATCGCTCCAGCGTGCGCTGTCAGCATCCGGCTGCTGCGGCCATACGCTGAAGGGCGGCGTAAGCAACACCAGCCAGCTACCGGCGGTTAATGTCCCGGCGAGCGCAGCAAACGCGGCGACATCAAAACCCGTACGGGCGTCAAACACCGCATGTTGAAACTCGCTCCCCAGCAGCGTCGTCAGTGCCCGCGGCGCGCAGTGCAGCGGCCAGGATGCGGTTTCGCCCACCCACAGCCAGTCTCCGGGAAGATTTTCGCGCAACGTGCAGGCCTGCGCTTCACACCAGCCGGGCGAGCCGCTGACCACCAGCAAGCGGCGGATGCCCTGCCGCGTCATCTGTGCGCTCAGTTCAGCAAACGGTGACATAGCAGAAGGTCAGAGACGCCCGCTGAAGGTGTCGCACTGCGCGGGATCGCCGTTGTCCATACCGCGTTTAAACCAGCTGTAACGCTGCGCGGAAGTACCATGGGTGAAGGTCTCCGGGAATACTGCGCCCTGGCTGCGCTGCTGCAACCGATCGTCGCCTATCGCCTGCGCGGCATTCAGCGCCTCTTCCAGATCGCCCGCTTCCAGCACGCCTTGCTGCTGCATGCTGTGGCCCCAGACGCCCGCATAGCAATCGGCCTGAAGCTCCATGCGTACTGAGAGTTCATTGGCCTCTTTTTGCGTCGCATTCTGTTGCAGGCGACGAACTTTGGCTTCTGTTCCCAGCACCTTCTGTACGTGATGCCCCACTTCATGGGCAATAACGTAGCCCTGGGCAAAATCGCCGCCCGCGCCAAGTTTATTTTTCATCTCGTCATAAAAGGAGAGATCAATGTAGACCTTGCTGTCCGCCGGGCAGTAGAACGGCCCCATGATCGATTGCCCTGTGCCGCAGCCAGTGTTGGTATGGTTGCGATACATAACCAGCTTAGGTTGTGGATAGGTTCGCCCCATCTTTTGGAAAATTTCGCCCCAGGTATCTTCCGTCGAAGCGAAAATCACGCTGGTGAAGCGGGCAGATTCATCTTCCTGCGGGCTGATACTCCGTTGCTGCTGCGGAGCGGTATTGATCGGCTGCCCGGTGAGCAAACCTGTCAGATCAACGCCGTAATAGCTGGCCACCATCACCACAAACAGCAGGATCAACCCGCCTTTACCGCCTGGCAGGCGAAACCCCGGACCGCGCATTGACGGCCCGCCCGACTCATTGCGCCGGTCCTCTACGTTGCTACTTTCTCGACGCCCTTGCCAGCGCATAACTTACTCCCTATCCCAATGATGGACACTGTATATATGATCGTAGGCGCTCAGGGAAGGATTAGCACGGGAAAAAAGATGCGAAATCCAGAGGATGCAGGCATCCTCTGGCGGTAATGCGGGGTGGGTTTAGTCTAATTTCACGCCCAGACGATGGGCAACGGCTTCATAAGCCTCGATCAGGCCGCCGAGGCTCTGGCGGAAACGATCTTTGTCCATTTTATCCAGTGTTTCTTTATCCCACAGGCGGCTACCATCCGGTGAAAACTCATCGCCAAGTACCACTTCACCTTTGAACAGGCCGAACTCCAGTTTGAAGTCGACAAGGATCAGGCCAGCATCATCGAACAGTTTTTTCAGCACGTCGTTAGCTTTGTAGGTCAGCTCTTTCATACGCGCGAGGTTTTCTTTGTTTACCCAACCGAAGGTTTCGCAGTAGGATTCGTTGACCATCGGATCGTGCATTGCGTCGTTTTTCAGGAACATATCGAACAGCGGCGGGTTCAGCTCGATGCCTTCTTCAATGCCCAGACGCTTAACCAGCGAGCCAGCCGCGCGGTTACGGATCACACACTCAACCGGCACCATATCCAGCTTTTTCACCAGGCATTCGGTATCGGAGAGCAGTGCTTCCATCTGGGTCGGGATGCCCGCTTCCTGCAGTTTGCTCATAATGAAATGGTTGAACTTGTTGTTCACCATGCCTTTACGATCGAACTGCTCAATGCGCGCGCCATCCCCTGCTGACGTATCGTTACGGAATTCGAGCACCAACAGATCCGGGTTTTCGGTACTGTATACGGTCTTCGCTTTGCCGCGATACAACTCAGCTTGCTTTTGCATCTTTCTTACTCCAGGTGTGATGATTTAGAGACGATTTCGCTATTTTACGCCGACGCACACGTTTGCGTCACCAAAATTAAAAAAGGCCGGAGTTTTCCGGCCTTAGGGATTAATGGTTGAACGCTGACTGGAATGCCGCGACCAACGCATCGTTTTGCGACTGCGTCAGAGTATGACCTTTCGGATCGATAAACTGGAGGCTGCTGCGGTTATCCAGATCGCCGACCTGCAGCTTGTAGTCACCGGCGGAGAGGCCCGGATCACGCGCGCCCAGATCCCGCCAACCGCTGTCAGACAGTGGCTTGTAGGTAACGGAAATGCTGCCGGTAGAACGGGTGCTGTCGGTCACTTTCATGCCCACTTTTTCCAGCACACCCGGCAGGCGCTGCCATACGATATTGAACGGACCACGCACCACCAGCATTGGCAGACCGGTATCATCCGCGCTGCTCTGGACATCCAGCGAGGTTACGCTGCGTTTTTCAGCGGCGTTCTGCGCGTCGGTCGCGGATTTATCCAGACCGCCGGAGATAACGTTCAGCATTTCGGTGCTGTAGCGCTGCAACGATGCCGCGTCAGCCACCGGTTTGCCCGCCTGCTCCAGGTTCAGCAACTTAACCACCACTGACTGCTGATAGCCCTGCGGTTTCACCGAGATTTGATAACGGCCGCGATACTGCTGATCTTCATCGAGACGGTTCCAGTCAACCCAGCCGGTGGTCAGGCTCTGCGACGCATCGTCACGTTTGTCGATGCTGTAGTTTTGCGCCTGAATGATGCTGACGACCTGCGGCCACAGCGTGCTGTTGCGGCCGTTTTCTACCATCAGCGTTGCGGTATCGCCCGTAAACTGGGTACGTGCGCCACTCACCAGCGCCAGCGGCTGTGCTGGCGGGCGGATATCCAGCGCTTTGCCGACTGCGCCGCTGCCGTTCGTGACAGGGATGTTGTAATCACCGTTTTGCAGCGGAAGGATCATTCCTGCCGGCGCATGAAGTTCAGCAAGCGGTGTGGCATCCAGATAGGATTCGTCACCGCTAACCTGACGCTTGTAACGTGAATCGGAACTACAGGCGGCGAGCAACATCACAAGTGAAACACCCGCTACCTTCGCCAGGCGCGACTTCTGTACTGAGTAAGCCATCAAATCTCCCTAAACTTTACAGCAGACCGGCATGCTTAAGCGCTGCACGGACAACCTCACGACCACTATCGGTGATCGGCGTCATCGGCAAACGTAGCGTATCGGTTGCTACAAGCCCCAACTCCTTACATGCCCATTTGACCGGGATCGGATTGGGTTCGACAAATAGTTTGTTGTGTAACGGCATCAGACGCTGGTTAATCACGCGCGCTTCGGCGAAATGCCCCTGGGTAGCCAGTTTGCACATTTCTGCCATATCTCGCGCCGCGACGTTAGCGGTCACGGAAATAACGCCGTCGCCGCCGAGCTGCATAAAGTCCAGCGCGCTGGCATCATCACCGCTCACCAGAATAAAGTCATCTGAAACCAGCTCTTTGATCTGATGAACACGCGTTAAGTTCCCGGTTGCTTCTTTAATACCGACAATATTTTTAATTTCCGCCAGGCGACCCACGGTTTCCGGCAGCATATCGCAGCCGGTACGCGACGGCACATTATACAGAATTTGCGGCAGGTCAGTATGTTCGGCGATGGCTTTAAAATGCTGGAACAGACCTTCCTGAGTAGGACGGTTGTAGTACGGCGTGACGGTCAGACAGCCGACAATACCGCTGTTATTAAAGCGTTTCGTCAGGCTGATGGCTTCTGCGGTGGCGTTTGCGCCCGTCCCGGCAATAACAGGGATGCGCCCTTCGGCCAGTTCCACGGTCATCATCACCACATCGGCATGTTCTTCGTGGCTTAGCGTGGCGGATTCACCGGTAGTCCCTACCGATACGATCGCCGAGGTTCCGTTGGCGACATGATAATCAATCAGTTTCTTCAGGCTTGAGCGGCAGACTTTACCTTGCGAATCCATCGGCGTGACAAGCGCGACAATACTTCCCGTGAACATGGGCCATCCTCTGTGCTAACAAGATTCTCAATGGTACGTGCGGTGCTGTAAGAAAAGCAAGAGACCTGAGGCTCAGTGGCGGTTGTATGCCGGTTTTTTTTATGCTTTCCTTATGATTACCTCACGTTTGACAGGAAGCACAGGTTTGACAACCTCATCACAACATTTTTTGGTTATCACTGCGCTGGGGGCCGACCGGCCTGGCATTGTGAACACGATCACACGCCACGTCAGTAGCTGCGGTTGTAATATTGAAGACAGTCGACTGGCGATGCTGGGGGAAGAGTTCACTTTTATTATGCTGCTTTCCGGGTCGTGGAATGCCATTACGTTAATTGAATCCACCCTGCCGCTGAAAGGCGCAGAGCTGGATTTGCTGATCGTCATGAAGCGCACCGACGCCCGTCCACGCCCTGATATGCCCGCCACCGTTTGGGTGCAGGTTGAGGTTCCTGATTCACCGCATTTGATTGAGCGCTTTACGGCGCTGTTTGACGCACACAAGATGAATATTGCCGAGCTGGTTTCGCGCACGCAGCCTGGAAATAAAGATGAAGTCCCGCAGTTATTTATCCAGATCACCGCTCACAGCCCGGCCTCACAAGACGCATCAAATATTGAGCAGGCGTTCAAAGCCCTATGTACAGAACTGCACGCGCAAGGCAGTATAAACATCGTTAACTATTCTCAGCATGATGAACAGGATGGAGTTAAGTAATGAATCCACTGAAAGCCGGTGATATTGCACCGAAATTTAGCTTGCCCGATCAAGACGGAGAACAAGTAAATTTGACCGACTTCCAGGGACAGCGTGTTCTGGTCTACTTCTACCCGAAGGCGATGACACCAGGCTGTACTGTCCAGGCCTGCGGCCTGCGCGATAACATGGACGAGTTGAAGAAAGCGGGCGTAGAAGTGCTGGGTATCAGCACGGATAAGCCTGAAAAACTGTCCCGTTTTGCCGAAAAAGAGCTGCTCAATTTTACGCTGCTGTCTGATGAAGACCATCAGGTATGCGAGCAGTTTGGCGTCTGGGGTGAAAAATCCTTTATGGGTAAAACCTACGACGGCATCCACCGTATCAGCTTCCTCGTGGATGCAGACGGCAAAATTGAACATGTGTTTGATGATTTCAAAACCAGCAACCACCACGACATCGTGCTGAACTGGCTGAAAGAAAACGCCTGATTGCGCCTCCTTTTCCGAGGGCGAATCTCCCAGATTCGCCCTTCTCGCTTCTCTCTTCGCGCCTTATTTGAAGTCGATCACATTTCTTTCCCGCGTCTCGACACTAGTGCCGACAGGTTATTTTTCGCTCAGTGCTGACCATCACTTTTGTCCATCCCTGGCCGTTCAAGAACACACAAATCACTGAAATACAAAGCTTTAACATTCTGGCATACCTTGTGCTAAGGCAGGTTCAACGAATTTTGCCTTCATTAACAAGGAGCCGTCATGAACCGCTTTGTGATTGCCGATCCCGAGTGGTGTATAGGATGCAACACCTGCCTTGCCGCGTGTTCGGATGCCCATAAACTTCAGGGATTACAACAGCATCCGAGGCTCACGCTGGTGCGAACGCAGACGAAAACCGCACCCGTGCTCTGCCGCCACTGCGACGACGCGCCCTGTAAACAGGTGTGCCCGGTCAACGCCATCTCCTTCCAGGATGAGGCGGTTTATCTCAATGAAACCCTGTGTATCGGCTGCAAGCTGTGCGGTCTGGTCTGCCCATTCGGCGCGATCACGCCATCCGGCAGCCGTCCACTGAATATTCCCGCGCGTTACGAACATCATCTGCCGGAAGAGCAACTGCGCGATGTGCCCGCCAGTCCGAACACCGACCACCCTTTTTTGCGCTGGAATGCAGGTGTGCAAACCATCGCAGTGAAATGCGATCTCTGCCACTTCCTGCCGGAAGGGCCATCCTGCGTACGGGCCTGCCCGACCAACGCCCTGCATCTGGTGACGGATTCCGCCATGCATAAACAGTTAAAAACCCGCAGAGAGCTGGCCGCCCTGAGTTCTACAGAGATCACTTTCGCGGCCGTTTCCCCTTCATCGGAGCAACGCTAATGGATGCCCTGCAATTATTGATGTGGTCAATCGTGCTGTACGTTGCCGGTGGCGTGGCCTCGCTGTTGCTCTCCCGTCAGCAAATTCTGGCCATCAACGTCGCCGGCATCTCGGCAATGCTCGGCGGATTATTAGGTATTGCCAGCGCACTGGTCGCACTTGGCGGCGGCGAAACACTCGCCTGGCAGGCTGCCGGGCCGTTTGATTTCGCCCACTTTATGGTGCGGCTGGATAGCCTGAGCGCCTTTATGCTGCTGGTGATTTCCCTGCTGGTCACGCTATGTGGGCTTTATTCGCTGGCCTATGTCCGCGAGTACCTCGGCAAAGGGCCGGGTGCGATGGGGTTCTTTATGAATCTGTTTATCGCCTCGATGGTCGGGCTGGTGGTGATGGATAACGCCTTCTGGTTCATTGTGCTGTTCGAAATGATGTCGCTGGCCTCGTGGTTTTTGGTTATCACCGACCAGGATGACGAATCGATCCGCGCCGGGATGCTCTACTTCTTTATTGCCCACGCCGGTTCTGTGCTGATCATGATCGCCTTCTTCCTGATGTGGCGGCAAAGCGGCAGCCTGGATTTCGCCAGCTTCCGCACCCTGTCGCTGTCACCGGGCACCGCTTCGGCGGTGTTCCTGCTCGCCTTCTTCGGCTTTGGCGCCAAAGCCGGGATGTTGCCGCTGCACAGTTGGTTGCCGCGCGCCCACCCGGCAGCCCCGTCCCACGCCTCGGCGTTGATGTCCGGCGTGATGGTGAAAATCGGGATCTTCGGCATCATCAAAGTCGGCATCGACCTGCTTGGTCATAGCGGCATTCCGCTGTGGTGGGGCGTGGTGGTGCTGGCTTTTGGCGCAGTTTCTTCAGTGCTCGGCGTACTGTATGCGCTGGCCGAGCACGACATCAAACGCCTGCTGGCGTGGCACACGGTGGAAAACATCGGCATCATTTTGATGGGCGTCGGCGTCGGCATGGCGGGGATTGCGCTGCACCAGCCGGTGATTGCCGCTGTCGGCCTGCTGGGCGCGCTGTTCCACCTGCTCAATCATGCGTTGTTTAAAGGGCTGCTGTTTCTCGGCGCCGGGGCGATTATCTACCGTCTGCACAGCCGCGATATGGAAAAAATGGGCGCGCTGGCGAAGCGGATGCCATGGACAGCGGGTGCATTCCTAGTGGGCTGTCTTGCCATTTCCGCAATGCCGCCGCTCAACGGTTTTATCAGCGAGTGGTACACCTACCAGTCGCTCTTCTCCCTGACGCGCATCGACGCCATCATTCCACGCCTCGCCGGTCCCGTCGCGATAGTGATGCTGGCGATCACCGGGGCGCTGGCCGCGATGTGCTTCGTCAAAGTCTACGGTATTAGTTTCTGCGGTAACCCGCGCAGTGAAAAAGCCGATCAGGCACGGGAAGTGCCATGGCCAATGATTGCCGCCATGCTGGCACTGGCGCTGCTCTGTATTGTGTGCGGCGTCGGTGCCAGCGTCGTCGCGCCGCACCTGTTGCAGGTTGCGCTTTCACTTACCGCCAGCACGTCTCTTGCCGTCACTCAGGGCGCAACGCTGGTTCCCGGCGACGCGCAACAGGCCATGCTGACGCCCTCCACCCTGTTCCTGCTGCTGATTGCTCTGCCGCTGCTGCCCGGCGTGTTCTGGTACATCAACCGCCAGACGCGCGGCAACTGGCGACGCAGCGGCGATGCCTGGGCCTGCGGTTACGCATGGGAGAAAGGCATGGCACCTTCAGCGGGCAGCTTTACCCAGCCGCTACGGGTGATGTTCGGCCCGCTGTATCGCCTGCGTAAACAGCTCGATCCCACCACACCTCTGCAACAAAGCCTGGGAGGCATTACGCAGATAGCCAGCCGTACCGAACCCTTCTGGGACGACAAAATTATCCGTCCGCTGGTCAGCACGACTCAGCGTATTGCCCGTCTGGTGCAGTACCTGCAAAGCGGGGATTTCCGTCTCTATTGCCTGTATGTGATTG
>CANUEX010207871.1:0-44026 GCA_948099535.1 Jatropha multifida | reverse complement strand
CTGAGTTAGACTATTTAAATTCGGTTTTCGATTCGGTTCACAGCATAAAATATTATTTTTCGCCAATTCTCATTGGTGAAAATTTACAATTAAATTTTAAATAAAAATTCTTTTAAAAATAAATTAATGGGTTATTTCACCATGCTCCACAGAAACGTTTAAAGTAATATTTAGTCTTTTAATATGATTGAAACACTATCTTAATTAATTATAAAATTTGGTAATACAATACTAATTTTCCTGAGCTATTTTAATAGTTGTTAATTATTAGCTTTGTGCGGCGATAGCTTTTTGAATAATATTTAGAGTTTTGACCGATCGAAACGCTATTTAAAAAGTTATTCGATAATATAAAGTTTGCATTAATTTTTAGAGGTTAGGGTAAAGTTATGTAAAAACCTAATTCATGTAGTATTTAGCTTTAGCGTTTCATAAAACGTTATTCAAACAGCTAACAGCTAAACGCTATTAAAGCAACTAACATCTATCAAAACAACTAATTTTGCCGAATAGACCGTTAGCTGATAGATGTTGGCGGCTAGTTATTAGTTGTTTAAATAGCGATTCAAAGTGAAAAAGTATTCGATAAAAATAGTTATTTGAATGACAATAAATTTAAAATGACAAAAAAGAACACTGAAATATTCATCTAAAATTTTCAATTAAATTCATCATAAAAAATGATCTCACTATACATAAATTTTCAAAATTTAAGGGAACAAAAATTGAAAAGTTTACTAGTTTATAAATAAAATGGAAAACTTTTAATATTTTAGGGGATCAACATTTTTAATTTTTAATATTTATTTTAGTTTAAATACGAATATATAAATAATTTTTTTTCTTTTAACTATAGAATATAAATAAGTCAAACATAAAGATAATAAAATACAAAAATTTTTTATTAATTGAGGATAAAGATAAGGTTGCAAAAAAAATAAGTAAAAGGAGTGACGCTGAACATTATATAAAATAACATTTTAAAAAACACTCCATCAACCTCTGAAAGCTACTCTATATATCAAGTCGCTGAAGACAAGAATTTAGAAAAATATGTTTTAACTAATTCAAAACACTAAATGTTATTACCTATCTTAGCATTTAAAGTTTGAGACAATGATTAAAGAAACGTTATCTTCATTAACATTTAACATTTTATAATTTCTTTATAAAATCTATATCCATAACTTGTCTTTATCTTGTTCATCGATTTCATATCATTTTTTATCATTTTATATAAACAACTAATCAAATAGTTATTTTTACTGCATACTTTTATTCTAAACCCTATATAATCGTTAACCAGTAATAATTAATATTTAACAACTAACCACCAATAATCAATAACTATTAATAAGATGGTACTATTAAAATATTTATTTCTTGATCAAATAAGAGTCTTCTTGGTCGATCACTATTCTATTCACTCATCTTTGATTTTTTCAATCCATGAAGTATAATTGAATTTGTGAAAGCCCCGATAAACCATTTCAAGAAGACAGTAGAACCATCTCCTTTTGTCAATTTCAGATTTAAAAAAAAGAGAGGGTGTATGTTTGCTTTATAGCCTATACCATAGCCAGCTCAATACTTGGAAGCATTGTATTTTCAATCTCTTTGCATACACGTGTCCACTTAACCTTTTAGGTGCATTTGTACCAATTAGCCTCTCTTTATGTTTCATTATTTTTAATTTTTCTATGCGATTACACATCAATCTCATAATTTAAGTTAGTTGATAAGATTATTCGAAAAACAATTGGTATGGTAAAATGATTTTTTTTTTCTTGTCCGGGATAAACAGACGTAGCATATTAAAAAATAAGGCTTCATTTTTTATTTTTTTTTTAAAAATTGTCTTTGCCACCTAATTTAGACAAAATATTTAAGGACACCATCAAATGAAGTAACCTAGAAATGGGTTTCATCCTAGTCCCAACAACTTCCTTAACAGCATAGTCCTCTGCCAAATACCACTCTTAAACAAAAGAAACATTATAATTTTCAGGGGTGCAAAATCATCCATTACTGAGTGAAAACCACATATAGGAATCCTAGCAATAGAAAGTTAAAATTAAAAATCTGGAGAGGCAAAAGTTTAGAGACATATGATTTTTAATCACAATGTGAGTTAAAATTAAAAATCATTGATTTAGGATTTAGAATGGATATAGTCTTCTAAATTGTACATTGTTGTTTAAAGAGTTATAAAAATAGTACAGAGTTGCACCTGTACATTGATTTTTTATGCATTTTTAATTAAAGTAGAGAGAGAGTCTCCTTAAAGGCATTTTCCGTACTTTATATGCCACTGATTTAATATTTTCAAATATTGAAAGCTACATAAAAGGGTGATATGAATTTTGTACCTTCATTTTTTTACTAGAAATAGCAACTTTATCTAAATAAATGAGACACCTTAAATGAAAAGTTTATTTATTCTACATAGAACCATAACGAATACAGCCTATCACTCCCCTTTTCCTCGAGCACGTTAGTCAAATATACAAACAAGACAAAAACCAAGAATTGAAAATAACATACACATTTAAAATGTATTTTTTTTTAAAAAAAAGAAAGAAAATAAAAAATCAACCCACATTCCATTTTTTAAAAAAATTTGTCGTATTTCATTTTTCCCCTCAAATTCTAAATACTGATGTAAATGGCATTCCTGACTAAACTCTAGACACCAGGGTAAATAGCGTAAAAATAGTTGTTATCTAGTTTTTGATACCATGTGAATAAAAGACATTATTTCTAATTAACTGTCCAAAGTTAACACTTACAAAAAAAAAGGAAAGAAAAGGAAAGTCGCCGAGTCTTATGTAAGAAGCCGACACTTCATCGCAAAATAACGAATGGAGAGAGAATTGCGTCAAAAAGTACATTTCATTTACTTGTTATTCCAGTAATAAAGAAACTTGTCACAGACATACAGATAATAACAATAATCCATCAGAATAAATTTTCTGACCACTGAATTTAGTTCTCATGTAACCCTTCATCTAATATTCTCAACAAAATTATCTACCATAATCAGAACACAGCTAGATAGGACATCTACAGCTTTCAAATTCTCAAACACAGCTAGTTACGACATCTCCTGTATATGCAACACATATCCAAGTTTGAATTTCCTCCCAGCACTCCAAGCAAAAAACACAAGAACGATGCATTTCTGCAAGCTTTCAATGAAAAGTTCAATGCAATATCAAATACCCCTTACCGTCATGAAACCTTTCTGAACAGGTACCTAATTGCTTCAACATTGACTTTTGTGGTCACAGCTGCCCATAAGTTTGTTACATTATCTCCATTTCCTTCACCAATCCATGTAGCACAGTGTGTCATATGGACGAGAACAAATGGGAAGTCTCTCTCCCATCTTGTGATTTTGTCATCGAAATCTTACCTTAGGAGACGGGAATTCATTATACTCTTGGAAGTTCAAGTTAAATACACCCAACTTAAGATTAAAAAGTTCCACCTTAAGAAGGGAATTTTTATTTTTACAATTACAATTACAATGCCCTCCAACTCATCCAAAAACAAAATTCCCTCCCCTTTTTATATAGTTTTAAGCTTCCCAAACACAAAGGCAACCCCCTCTGCCCCTTCCCTTCTCTCACCTCCCTTTCAATCCAAAACCTTTTATGCCATGCATAGTAAGGCATATTGTTGGCTGCTATTCAACTTCAACTTTGTTACCATATTTCATAATAATCATACAGCAAAAATATAAACCACTAGAAACATCCAAGGGAGCCTATGCACTGAATTAGCGGCCCCATGACTTTCACTTCATACGAAACAACCAATATAGATCAGATTTGAAGTATTTTGCAACATTGAAACTTTGAAACAGGCCCAATCTTTATTTCAACTAGTCCCTATGTTTCTCAAATGGATCTCTTAGTTGTTGAGAGGGTTGCCCAAAAGCAGTATATAAAGCATACCCAATAAAACTTACACGTCAACCAGATATAGAGATCCCACTATCATCACATTCCCCTTCAAAATATATACCAGAATTTCTACACAGGTAGTAAAACCAAAAAAGAGAAAGAAAGACAGAAAATCTTTGTCAAGATAAATTATATTATCACTTCCTATAACTCCAATAATCTCTAAAGATTGAAATCACCAATATGTTGACCAGCAGCTATCCACACTCAACAAGCCATACGAGACCATCAATCCAAAACAATACTATCAAAGTCAAACAATGATCAGATTTTGTCCATATGTACGATATGGTCACAATATTTATGAGGAGAAAAAAATAAAAAACAAAATGAATCATGAAGTATGAAAATTGGGAAATTCAACAATCTTTTTTTCTGTTCTTTTATAGGACACACATTTTGTCATTTTTACCAAAGTTTAAAATTGAACAAAGCATTTTGGTTATTGAAGAAACATGACCACCAAGACAACCAGTTTTAGAGACTACAACCACATGAACAGTCCAAAATATCCAAATATGTCAATATAATCCCAGCATTCATTCATTCAGATTTGTTGCTGAGAGAAACATAATAATCTCATATAAATTCTACGCTTCGTAGAAGGTATCTAAAAAAAAAATGCTCATATGCCAAAACCAAAAACTGCCCGTATCTTATGGAAAATGAGATCCCGCCATCCTCTCTCCGTGTTCTCCACCACAGTTGCATTCCCATATCTGCACCAGCAACAAATAAGTTAACAACAAACAAAATATCATTTCAGCTATTTTTTTTTTTTCAATAAAACCAACCTGTCTTCTTCAGGAATGTCAGTATGAATCAGTTTCACAACAGTTAAACCAGGTTCAGGCTCCTCCAAAGTAAGCCTAACCTGCAACCATCAAATCCAACTCCATTCAGTTAAAGCAAAACAATCAAAACATAATCCAAAGTATATAACTTTATAGCAAGAGCTAGCAAGAACAACTAACCGTTGAAACAACCCCATCAGGCCAACTCCCAAAACTCCAGTTTTGCACAATCAGCTTCCCTTCTTGCAACTCTACATTTCTCCCTGTCACTGACCCATCAAAAATACTAAACTCCCCACCGACCTCTTTACTAATTCTTGCATTGCTCTGTGTAAATCCTTTCCATCTATTCTCATCCATCAATATTTCATACATATCTCTAGCTCTGCAACTAAACTTCTCTGACATACTTATAGTCTTAAACCCTTTTTTCGACTCTTTCTTCACCTCCTTCTTCTCAGCTATCGCTGGAGCCAGCTCCTTCTTGGAGGTTGATTGCGCCTTAGGTGCAACCTTTTTGGCTTCTAATTCATCTTTAGCAGGACCTCCCTTTGCCATACTCTGAACATAAACCCTGATTTTCTCTTCGATCACTGGTTTCCCTTTTGCCATCATTGCTTCCTTCAATGTCTTTCCAATTGGACCATCATCCTTGACAGAAACCCTAATTTCCGGGTCCTCGTCAGCATTCTCATCCGCAATATAAGGTATTTCAACAGATCCATCAACTTTAAGCAAGGATTTCCCATCAGAATCCTTAGCTTCACCTTCCCAGGAAAGGATTACGCTCAATTCATATCCAGGAATGATCTTACCCTTGCGAATATTAACATAAGCCTCCCCGTCGACCTTCTCAAGTTTCTTGGTCTTGATAAAAAGATTTCCTTCGCCATCAAGAATAGATATACCAGAGAGAAGTTTGGAGAGGAGATTTCTTGACCATTCCAAACAATCCGTCTCCGCCCAGTGCCAATTGTGAACGTTAGCTCCGTCTGCTCTTTCCTCTACAATCCATCGCTTGTCGCCTTCTCCGTACTTCGCCATTGATAATAATAACAATAAACTGAAAATTGATAGAGAAGCAAAGAGCTTACAGTTCAGAGAGTTAGAAACAAGAAATGCGAACGCCGACGAGGAGAGGGAAATAATAAGGGAGTAGAAGAGAGAAGAATAAGCTATAGGAGTCTGGAGCCTTCTGCTAAAGATGGAAAGCTCTAGAAATTTAGTATTCTATTAGTATTAATAATATTATTCCAAGTAATTTGAGTGGGTTCTTGGAAGGATCTAGAAGAACAGTCTTCTAATTAGGGTTTTGTAGTTATGACGATGAACGATAGCAATACCAGTTTTCTTTTTCTAAACTGAGTGGCTGAATCAACTCGCATTCGCAATTATTACTCATACGACGGTCCTATATGGGAATTAGTTGGGTTGGGCTGATGGGCTTATCTGGCCCATTACCTCTAACAGTCAAAAAATATATTTTCTTTTTTACCAAGTGCAATTCAATATGGATTTTTTTGAAAAAAATTTGATTCGTTAAAGTAGGCAATATTGATTTGTGAGTGAAATATTAAAAATTTAAATTCCAAGATACACTTACATAAATTAAAATTACATAAAATAAATTAAACTTATATTTATTTTAAATTATTAAATATAATCAAAAGTTTAACTGTATAACATAAATTAGAGAAAATTTACATATAAATATACACATACATATAAATTAAATGTTCACTGCATGTATTTGAACTAGTTGTATTAAATGATATTTCATTTAAAATATTTTTTTCAAAATATAATATTATAAGCTTTTATTTTTATAAAAATGTGGGATCATAATGATTTTTTATAGTATATTTTAAAATTTTTAATTCATAAAGGGAATTTGAATTAAAATTAATTTAAATAATTTTTTAATTAAAATTAATTTTTTAATGTTAGAATTGAGAACTGAGCTTAAATATTCATAATTGAGTTAAAATTATTTGTCATTTCTTTGTTTTACAAAAATATTAAAATTCTTGATTGAATTTAGATATTATTTTATTTTTGTCATAATAATAAATTAGATATTTTTTCACAAAAATAATATAATTTATAATTAAATTAAAGTATCTATTTTTTAATATAAGGTTTAAAATTATTAAACAAATACTTCTTTCTTCATTAATGTATGTGTGTGTATATATATATTTTGAAAAAGGAGTATTATTAATGAACCATTTCAGCAATTATAATATCAAAGACCTGACTTGGAAGAGAATTCCAAATCTGAAGACCAGCGTATAAACACACCACCCTGGCCAAACTGTGAGCAGCAGTATTAACTCGTCTTCTTACCCAATGGAAGGGGCTAACGTTAGCCTCAATCTTAAGAATTTACAATCACTAACTACTAACCCAAACTCAAAACAATCACCAACGTTACCAGATAAAGCATAACAAACTTCCTGAGCATCCAATTCAACAACCCCTGACCCAAATTGCTGTGTTTTGAGCCAAGATAAGAACTCTCTTAGCCCAATAGCTCCTCCCATATGAGGAGTACGAATACCAGCCACAGTACCTAATACCCATTATAAATCTGCCCCTTGAGTTAGGCAGCAGAGCACCAAATCCTGGACAATTCAAATCAACAAACACAGATGCATTCACATTAAGTTTGAAGGAACCAAGACATGGTGGAGTCCAACTACTGTGCACCATAGAACTACTACTGCAAGGAGGAGTATGTGCAATCTGGGCAGCATGTCAGTCCTGCAAAAAACGACCAGCCTGAGCAACAATAATATCTGGAGAAGTATTGATCCCTTTCCAAACTAAGAGGTTCCTGTTGTACCATAGGAACCACAACAACACCACTAAATCCTCCATCAGCATCTTATCCACCGAACAAGTTAACAAACCTAGCCAACTCAGAAAACCATCATCAACCACAGCAGGGATCTGCATTGAAAATTTTTTGAATACACAACGGCCTTTGGACAATGAAGGAGAACATGACAAATCGTTTCAGGGGCACCACATATATCACAGGCATCAAACACAGCTATTCCTCGTTGATTTAACCTTGTCGAGCAGGAAGTAAATTTCTCGCAGCACGCCAAAGAAAGTGCTTGACTTTTGGCGGAATCTTCAAGCCCCAGAGCCTCTTCCACTCTCCCTTCTCTTCATGAACTAAACTAGGAACAACCAACTGAATAGCCAACCTATAGGTTGACTTCACATCAAACTGTTTGAGTTTATTCCAGTGCCAAACAACCATATTATTAACTCGCTGCAAACTCTACGGAATAGCTAATATACTCTCCGCCTCAACTGGAGCAAAAACCCCACTAATAAGAACATCATCCCACAAGCAAGAGTTTCCTTATATTAAATCTGCCACAACCGGATCCTCCATGCCCTCCAAAACTGGTGAAAGAACTCGAAAGCCCTCAGAAGATGGAATCCATGGATCATGCCACACCCGAATCCTATCCCTTGTCCCGATAAGCCATCTAACACCCTCATCTAACAATTTCTTAGCCTCCAATAAGCTTCTCCAAATAAAGCTAGGATTAGACCCCAAAGTCATATCCAGAAAATTCCCTGATGAAATATTTTGCTTTGTAAATACGAGATAAAAGAGAAGACTCGTTGGTTAAAATACGTCAACCTTGTTTACTAAGAAGAGCTAGGTTAAGGTGATAAAGATGTCGGAACCCCTACCTCCTCGAGATTTAAGCATGGTTCCAACTAAGACAATGGATCCCTTTTCTATCTTCCCCTTCAAAATTCCACCAAAAAGAATTCATCATCTTCTGTAGCTCATCACACAGAGACTGGGAGAAGGAAAACACTCATATAGTAAGAAGGTATGGCTCATGCCACACCTTTTAAAAGAGCTTCTTTTCCCGCCTTCGACAAGAACTTATTTTTCCAACTTTGCAAACACTGCCAAAGCCTATCCCGGAGAAAAGAAACAACCCTTTCTTATTTCGTCCTACCAAATAAGGAAGGCCCAGACACTTGCTATGATCTATAGGAGCAAAAACCCCCAAGCTAGAACATATATCATCCCTAATACTCCCCCTGACATTGGAACTAAAGAAGATTTCAGATTTCTGGAAGTTTATAGCTTGACCAGACACATTTTCATATTTGCCCAGGATGTTTTTTATAGCCTTACATTCAGAAACAGAGGCCTTAAAAAATAGCAAACTATCATCAGCAAAGAAGAGGTGAGAAATGCTAGGAGCCCCTCTTCTTACCCTAAACCTATGTAAATCACCCCTTATTTATGCTTTACGAATCATTGCAGATAACCCCTCAGCACAAAGAATGAAAAGGTAAGGAGATAAAGGGTCCATTGCCCTAAATTCCTAGCAGGAACAATGGGGCTAATGTCAGAGCCATTAAGAGCAACCTTTTATCTGACTGTGGACAACACACAACATCACCCAGTCAACCCACCTTGAAAAAATATCCATTTTAATCATGATAGCCTTAAGATACCCCCAATCGACCCTATTAATATATTTAATTTTATTTCTAAATGTAAATCCCTACTTCTACTAATTAATTGTCACACTGAAAAATTTTTTAAAGATTTGCACGAAATTTATGTCTTGCATGCATGTTTTGCTTCGTCTTAATGATTTTTCTTAGTCAACAAAAATTTGTCAATTAAATAATCAATCAAGAGCAATAAACTAAAAAAATAAACCCCTTCAATTTCATTACCATAGTTGAAGTTGTTTTTCACCAAGAAATACATTTTCCCCATTTTCCCTAAATTTACCTTTAACAAATCAATAAATGAGTTTACCACTAAATTTACTTTTAACATGTCTTTTTTTTTTTTATAAATTTCTTCAAAGTTTTATGTTGACTCACTGTCGTTTTCACCTTAATAAATATTTGTATTTCAAGCTTAGTTTTGTCGTAGATATAAATTATTTATGTTTGATTAATTCTAGTTCAATATTGATGAAATTTTGTTTGGAATATTTATATGGGTCATTTAAGGGGTCTATTATATCTTTTCATTTAAGAGATATTGATTAGATTTTTTTATATGAAATTTTAATTTAGATAAATTTAATGATTTTTTTAAAAATTGTAATATTCTAAATATAATAAGTAATATCAAACAGAGATAATATAATTTTAAAAATTTAATAAATACCATTACTACCTTCGTCGTCTGCACAACTAATTAATATAGTTAAATACATGTTTAATTATAACAGAAAAAACTAATTAATGCAGTTAAAATATATTTTTTATTTAATTTTTTCCAGAAGTACGCCTCTATGGTACGAAATTAAACCATTGGGAATTTATGCTAAATTATTATTTTTAGAATTTTCTAAAAACATAAAAAACAAATTAGTTAAATTAAATATTGTTTTACTTATAATTTAAATGCTTGAATTATTTCATTAATTACCGTGTGAATTTCTTAAATCATAAAAATCTTAAACTCATTCCCTTGTCAAAAATCTTAAGCTCATTCATATAGAAGGGGAAGTGGAGTAACTCTTAACAAGTACTCAGCCAAAAGCCCACACCGGTCTTGTCGACAACCGGTCATTTTCCAAACCAAACACCTAATCCTTTGTCGTTCTTCAAAGCTAAACCAATTCCTTCCAGCCTTTCATCAGCAACGAAATGCAGAGGCATCGATTCAAGCGAGTAGCGGAATCCATGAAACCGATTCAACCAAGCGAACCCGGCATCAACGACCCGGAAACTAGGGCGAGTCAGCGCCTGAAATCTGTAACCGTTGCAGCCAAACCCAAGTCCCGTCAACCCCAACCCAAAATTCTGTCGCTTCCTCCAATCCCAAACCCAAATTCACTGTGTTTTGATAAAATAAGGATATTGCCGCCTCAGTTCTTTCAAATTGACGCTCTTGATCTTGCTCCTCGCTTGCTTGGCAAGTTCCTGAGGAGAGATGACGTTGTTCTTCAGATTACTGAGGTAATGTAATCGAAGTTTTTCCTTTTTTTTTATCGAGAAATTTTTATGGAAAAAATTAAAATTGGAAGTTGAGGTTTTGATTATTTGTTAATTATCGAGTTTGTTTTGTACCCTTTTGGTAATATTCTTCTGTTCAAATACTGTGATTTGGTAATAGAAAGACCGAAAGAGTGAAAGATTATTTATTTATTTGTGCCAAAATTACTATTTTGTGTTTGTAATTTCCCAAAATTAATTAACCTATCTTTACCTTAACGATGTCCTTCCGTTAATTTTCCTACTTCTTCCGTTAGATTGACTTATGAAAAAGACGAAGAATACCTAAATCGCCATTTAATGTGGATGGATACTCATCGCTTTTTCCACACCCATTATATTCATGGAAACGGCAACGTATTACCCGATTAGAGTCAATTTCAAAAAAGTACCAATTCAATTTCAAGCCCGCCTTTCCATGAAAAATCTGACCCTAATACGATTATCCTCAAGTATAATCCTTCATAAGAATTTTAGATTCGAAGATCCTAAATCATTTTGTGAAGCTGTTATTGTTCATTCGCGAGTTCAAATGGCAACGAAGAACAATCAATCGCACGTATCAACGGGGGAGATTATGAAAAAAGAAGGAGAAAAGTCGCCTCCTCCACCGCCGCCGGTGCAGCCGGAGCCTGGTGATTGTTGCGGAAGCGGATGTGTTAGGTGCGTGTGGGATGTGTATTATGAAGAACTTGAGGCTTATAACCGGCTTTATAAATCTCAGTCAAACGGCTCTAATTCTAAGACCTCCTCCTGATTTAATTATGATTATGATTTGCGTTTGATTTTTTCTTATACAATTTTGTTTTTAAAAATTATTGATGTACTTTGGGATATCTGATTCTACTGTTGTAAGAACTTATGATTTCCTTAATGAGGAAAATAAAATTCTTCTATAACATTTCTTTTAGGGATTTTATTTATTTATTTTGGAACTATTTTACTCTTCTGTAAATGGATTGTGATAAGCCATTACTTACAAAGTCGAAAAGACAAATCTGAGCGCTGAACCAAACTGAAACTCGGCCTGTTGTGCTATTCATTCAGGGATGGGAGGGTGCAAGAGAAGGCTATGAGGAATGATGGATTGACAAAGATATTGTTGGTGATGCAAAGTGAAAGAGTTGGGATTCTGTTAAGAATGTGTACGGAATTGTTTGAAGTATTGAGAAATTGGTACGAAAATGGTGGGATGGTTATGGTCGGTAGAAAGACAGAGGGAGAAGAAGAGGGATGAAAAGAAAAGGACAGAAAAGATAAAATAGAAAATGAAAATTTGTTTATTTTGGTTTAATTAAAGAGCATTTTTGTCTTTTCATAAGGAAATTTAACGTAAATAGTACAAAAAAATTTTGACCAAAGGATATAATGTAATAGATGCAAAACATAGAATAAAATTAGTGTATTTTCAAAAATGCAGCAATAGTCTGATTAATTTTGGCAAAACATAGGAACAAAAAAATAAATTTCTTTTCTTTTTTTTTCATTTAGCGACATGCATGAAAACTCCTACTCACGGGTGTTTTCTCTATGTAAAATGATATTTTAGATGTAATTTCCCGTATTTCCACATTTTGGCTTCCATTTCCGTGCAACATAGATGCATGTGTTTTGTTAGGGCTAATGCTAACTTCATGTTTAGATGACAACATTAGATTTGGAACTGTAGTAAGGAATTACGTTTTGCAGGTTGAAGCTTACCGGCCTAATGATTCAGCTTGTCATGGTAGATTTGGTATTACTGCAAGAACAGCTCCAGTTGTAAGAATACACTATGAAGATTCATTTGTAAAATAACAACATTCTTAGATTGTAAATGATTTCGAAATTTTGAATTTTGGTAGTAATTTTTGCATGTAATTCATTTATCTGGATATAGTTTGGACCGGGAGGGCATGCATATGTTTATCTTTGCTATGGTCTCCATACAATGCTAAATGTTGTTGCAGACAATGAAGGAGTTGGAGCTGCAGTCCTGATTCGCTCCTGTGCTCCCATTAGAGGTAATTTTCCATTGATAAACTTAAGAGTTGCACTTAAAGTTACTAGCTAGGTTTGCCCGTGTGTTGCTTTGCCATCTTATCGTGTCTAATTACTAGCTGTTAATCTTCTGTCTCGATAACATGAGTATGATTTGCTTGGAAAAAAAAAAGGTTTTTGAATGGTAAGCATCTTTGTCTTTACCTTGACTTGAAGTGGAAAGCCCCCACTCTTTTGCACTTTTCATTTGACTTGATGACTTAATGGCACTAAGCAGTTTTGTTCTTACTCTTCTTCAAATGAAAAATTATGCATGTATGGAATCTAATGAAAGAAAATAGGCTTGAGAGCTGTTTTCAGTGATTAACAGCCTTAATGCAGTTGAAACATTACCAATGACAATCTGAAATGAATTAAATAGCTTTATATAGTCTTTTCTTGAATGGAATGTGTGTGAGAATGAGTTCATTGTGGTAAGTTTAGCTGTCAATTTATGATTCTTGTATTAGGAGTTTATTTACTTGTATGCTATTTTCTCATCCTGAACATATTGTGTGCAAAGTGTTTGCTCTATGTCCTATATCTTTCCTGAATCAGTAAGCTTAATGCAGGACTGGATACCATTCAACAGCGACGAGGTCAGAAAACTGAGAAGCCTGTTCTTCTTACTGGCCCCGGAAAGGTTGGTATTTTGTTTTCTTGCCAACAACATAGCTGTTTCGGTGGACTGATGTACATGCAAGTAAAATCCAAAATAAATCATGGTAGATGGATGAGTCCTAAAAGAATACATGATAAAGAACATCACTAAAGTAATTAGGGAGAAGGGGGGTTTGACATAACTACAATGTCAGTGAAATGGATACAATCTAATTAAATGAGTTATATAATATTATCAAAACTGGAAGTATTTTTGCAGTTAGTACTTAATATTATTAGGTTATGCAACTGCTTTTGCTGTCAACAATTAATAGGCCACTTAGGGTATATTTTATGGACTAGAGAGGATGATCCTGGAAAATCCATCTCTTATCTTCCCCCTATTCCTCCAGATAGTTGGAAATTATTGAAACTGTTAAACTTTGCAAAAGTTACTGAACTGAAGTGGATATCATCAAATGCGCACAGTTACAAGTTGTTAGTTTCTTTATGTTTTACAGTAATTTTCCTCATTGGTAATGGTAGCCAGTGAGGCCTCAGCTCTTCCTGGGCTATATGCAACTGGTATAAAGTATGGGTATGAGAAATTGCGCTCATAAGCATTGCAAATAATGGTAAGAAATAATAAAATATCATTATTTTCCTGCCTTTTTTTTTTTCGGACTCATTGTTTTGCTTCCATAATGCACTGTAACAGAATAAAATATCCATAATTATGAAAATTGGAATATTTATTTTGCACCTTACAACTGCTTGATAATCTGCTATGCTCCCTTCAATATGTTTATACGTTTATGCATTATTGCATTTAGATTGGTCAAGCATTGGGAATTTCAACAGAATGGTCTAACCATCCTCTCTATTCTCCTGGTAAGTATTTTCAGTTGTCCTTTTCAATCTATAAAATCTTACTAGAATTTGTATACACTGAAATGAAATAAATTTGTATGCCTCAGGTGGTTTGGAGCTCTTGGATGGACCTGAACCTGAAAACATACTGGTGGGTCCACGTGTTGGCATTGAATATGCATTACCAGAACATATTAGAGCACTATGGAGATTCGCCATTGCCGGTACCCCTTGGATAAGTGCTCCTAAAAACACCCTGCGGCCACCCTGATCTTAGAAGAAGCAATGAACAACTATATTAGGAGTTACACTTGTACACGCCCCTGACAAATGAATATGTGAAATTTTTGAAGGCGGCGCCTTGGCATTTATCTGTGTTTCGTCTAGTTCTAAAATGAAAAATATGACTTTTTAGGTTTTTTTTTTCTTTTTTCTTTTTTGGGAAGCTGTGGTGCCCTTGTGTGTAACAGAGGAAATCATGTGCTGATTAATCTATAGTCAATCCATATCCAATTTGACTTTGGATTGACCATTATAATACGTTTCTTTTGGAGAAAGAAAGATTGCATTCCTTTTCCTAATTGGTTTAGGATCTTTTTATTACTATATATAAGCAATATCGTCACAAACTCATCGCACACTTACGAACCTGTAGTTTTGAGAAGGCTGAAAGGCTTCGTCAAAAAGTTTCCTTACATAAACCCCCTTTATAATTAGAAAGAAAACCCTGCAGGTTTTAGGGCTTTTGATTTGCAGCGATAATCTAAAATGGAGCGGGCTCTAGACTCTGATGAAGAATGTAACAGCATCTATGAATATGGGAGCGATGATCTGGAATACAACTCCCAGTCCGAGGTTGAACATAACAACGATGATCCTGTCGTGCCTGTCCCCATTGATGGCGAAAGTCAGAATAATGATGTTTTAGGTAGAATATTCGACAGGGTTTATTTTTGTTATCCTGTTTCTTACACAGGAAAGACACATCTGGAAAACGGCAATCTGATTATAATGCCTTCGTCCGCTCTGGATAGTCTCTTGGACATGGAAGTTAATCACCCTATGATGTTCGAAATCGAAAATAGGCTGTTCGGACGGCGTTCTCACTGCGGAGTTAGTGAGTTCACCGCAGAAGAAGGCACGGTTTTCTTACCAAATTGGTTAATGCAATATATGGAACTGAAAGAAGGAGGTACTATTAATATCAGAAGTAGAAATCTTCCTCATGGAACTTATTTAAAGTTGCAGCCTCATTCCATGGATTTCTTAGCCCTCCCTGACCCTAAATCTGTACTAGAAGAAAGTTTGACTAACAAGTTCTTTTGTTTGACTACTGGAGAAACTATAAAGATCATCTATAACAGTAAAGATTTCTACTTTAATGTTATAGAAACCAAACCACCTTTTGCAATTAGTATAATTAATACAGATTGCGAGCTGGACTTGGCTTGCCCTCTTGACTATAAAGAGCCTGAGAAACCTGCTGTAAAGCAAGAAAAGGTGGTTGCTATGGCGGAGAAGCCAGAGTTTGTTGCATTCACTGGTTTGGGTAGGCGATTGGATGGGAAATCTTCATCTGAACAGACAGAGCGTATAACAGCAGTTGATGCAACAGTTAGGAAACGGTTAGATGAGCAGACAAGCAAAAGAAAAGAGGTCTTTGAAGCAGAGAATTCCAAGAAACAACAGTTTCAACCATTCACTGGTGCTAAGTACTCGCTGAGAAGTTGAAACTAGCAATTTGTTTTACCTTTTTTTCTTATATACAAACTTTCTAATTGTCAGTTTCTTTTTTCTTTTTCTAGTGAGTTTGGAAGTGAGTTGAACACTTGTTCTGTGTTGTTGGACTGCTCTTTGGCAAATTGTATTTGTAAAATTGAAAACTAGCAAATCACGGTTTGGGAAAAATTAGACCCACAAACCTATCATTGCAAAATGTTATCAAATTTGGTATAAAGGAATTTTTCTTTTTCGCAGAGGATGTTTTTTATTACTTCCTATTTCCATTTCTCATACTTTTCTATTTATGGCAATTGAAAACGTAATTGCCCTTTTGTTGAAGAACTTGCCTATTCATTTGGGATGGAACACAACAGAAATTATTAATTCTTGCCGCTTATAAATTCTTCAATTATTATATAAAAGTTAAAAAAGGAAGAATGAAAATATTTTCTTAAACTGTGAAGAGGCTGTTCAAAAAAACAAAAACGAACAAAAAAAAAAAAGAACAGTCTGAGAAGAGGGAATATAATAAAACGAAGTGTGCTGCTGGTAAACTTAAAACTCCTCTTTGGTTAGCGATAATAACTGATAAATTCATCCAGGAAAGTTGCACAATGCTGTAAAAATTTCAGATATCTTGCTCAAAAAAATACTAGAGGTAAACAGTTCACTAAACTAAGAATCGTATGAATTTAAAACCTGAAAAACTTTTACTCTTACCTAGTCCTGTCCTGTATGATTTTGAACAAAGCGCAAAAAGGTTGTCAACCCAGAGAACATTCTCTGTTAACAAGATAAAAATGCAGCCTAAATTGCACTTTCCTTGGCTGCTCCTTCACTGAGAATATATCTAAGAGGAATGCTGGGGCCATTTCCCCATAGCCTCATTCAAAAGACAATAAAGTTTTGAGCTTAAAATCATCCCTGTAATCCATATAACAGTGAAAAGAAAGTTAGAACACTTAAGGCATGTTTGCCTTTTCTTACAATATCACCATTTATTTTCATTGCAAGCTAAGCTTACCACAAAAATAAGGAATTATGAGAAATCTTTTTGAGACAATAGTTGTATCAACTAGAGTGGAACCAGTGGAAAATAAAACATGTAAAAGCAAAATCATGTAGAGTACCTTAGTCATCATTTAACTATTACAGAACTATGATACAAATATACAAGCACGGATATGGAAGAAAATCACAAGTAAAGAATTGGACTATCATATTCAAACTGTCTACACTATTTTTAACATAGTCATTCAACGATACAAAAATACCTTCAACATGATTGCAAACTTTCATGCAAGCCACCAGAAAGGACTACAAACCATCTGAAAATGTAGAATATAGGTGTTAGTGCCTTCGAAAAAACACTGAAAACAAAATGATGAAATGTAACAAAAAGAAGTTGAGAATTTTTTAGTACCTAAAATCAAGCAATAAAATACAAACAGGTCGTCCAGATGTCATCAATGAACTGCAAATTGTTGTCAGGAGACAATGATCAATTAGTCAAACTGAAGCAGTCTTTTGATGCCTTGAATTTCAAATTTCGTTTTGACCTAAGCATATCAGCAGATTTTTCCTAACTTTTATTTGATAGGATGTAGCCGACTATAAAATTCCGTGAAGTCAAGCCGGAACAGGAGGAATTTCAAATCAACGTGTTGCTGCACAGGCAGTTGAGATAAGAATCCTTCTAGCAATGTTGTATATTCCTCTGCTACAGAATCCAGTTCCTGCCCCATATTTCGAAGAAATCCCCCAGCACGTAGTGTTAGGGCCTTCCTGCCATCATTAATCCATGATGCAGGTTCGGAAGATTTATCTCTTGTCTGCTTTCTAGATTTGTTCTTATCTTGAGAAGGTAAAGAAGAAGTTGTTCTGTGTGAAGAGAGAGAGAGAGAGAGAGAGAGAGAGAGAGAGAGAGAGAGAGAGAGAGAGAAAGCAGGTGTAATTTAAAACATGCCCATTCGACTAAACAAATTACAACTTAAAAAAAAATGAAGCAGCAGTATGCAAAGATATGAAAATTTACCTTGCTTGCATTTCATGAATGCCTTCATATAACCGATCTGCATGACTTCTGAAACATAGTATAAGGTCAAACAAGACAAATAGTGACTTGTAAAGAGGTTGAGAACGTTCACCCAGAAGAGATTTTTCCAAAATCGAGTGGAGGTACTTCTCATGGGCTGCAAGTAGATCATCAAGATCTTTTGCTACTTCCATTTCATTTAAAAAATTAGACCATGACACCTCCAAGACTTCAAACATTATATAATATTGCAAGTTTGTAACAAAGTGGTTCATCTCATCCCAAAGAACCTGACAACGCCTCAATGTTGAAAGTAATTGCAACTTAACCGCACCCTGCAGCTTAGTGAAAGGATGAGAAGTAAAATTTGGTTTCATTGTCTTCCAAGCACCAATAAGTGCATGCTCTACTCGTCTCAGCTTCCATAGAAAATTAAAAATTCTGAAATACCTTGCCATAACAGACTCTGTAAACACCGTATCAAGCGGAACTCTAGCATCATATTCCAATGAGAATACATCCCAGCCCCTATCTCCAGTGCCATGTGGCATCAGCTTGACCCTCAATCTATCTAAAATGTCACGGTCATCATACTGAGCATTGGAAGATCGAATTGCACTTTCCAGCAACCCAGCTAGCTTGAATGAGCTAATGGTATTAGCAGGCTCAGAAAGTTCTGGTCCAACAATATCCATTAGATACTGAACAAAATCACCTTGGCCTAGTAGTAAATAGCGCTTAATTGCAAGACAATGCTCTTTGAACTTATACCTCGTGTACATAACATCCAAAAGATGCTTATCTATTCTCTTTGCTGCTTCATCAACCAGAGTTTCAAGTGCATCAGTTTCACCATATCCAAGACTTCCTCTTCTGGTTGTGGTCCCAGCAGCTGCAGCAGCCTCTGTTGCAGCATCAGCCCAGCCACGATCATCACAACAAACACGAAGAAAATTTATTGATTTCCCAGTCCTTAAGATACGCTGAGCAAGAGATTGCGAAATAAATGTAGGAAGCATACCAGCATAGAGTCGATAACCTTCCCTCCATAGTGACTCAGCTTTCACAGGCTGACCTACAATAAAGAACTCAGCAAAAATGTCCTCCAACTCCCCTTCCAAAACCCAACTCCTAACCATTTCAAAAAGTGGAGAACATACACGCCGTAGTAAACTCCTCATAAACTCATGAACAAGTGGATCACCATGCTGGGCATGCAAATGTATAGCCCCAGCCATTGCCCCACCCCTTAAAACTCTACACTTATCAACCAAAACAGCCATTAATCTCATTTTCACCATTGGCTCTGCAAACCAAACTGACAATCTCCTCAATGACAAATAATTCGCAGAACTAGCAGCCTCTGACACCAATGGAATACGATTACTTGCCTGTGCTTCGAGCACAGCCAACAACTTATAATATTCTGAGAGCTCATCCTGCAACGCAGCACAGAATGCCTGTCCTACAGTGCCTACATCTTCAGCCGAAAACCGATCCATACTCTCTGAAATGTACCCTTTAACCTTCCTGAACAACCACCCCAACTCACAAAGCTTCCTGACAATAAGCCTAGTAGATCTGGAAACATTAAAGGTATCAGGCAAGACATAACCGTCAACATTTGCATCAAATATCACATACTTCCCATCAATACCCTGGCAAGCATATAATACATCTCTTACCAAAACCTCCTCAGACACCGCGTTTTCTTCTCTAATCAAATTCACATACTCCTTAAATGCAATCTCACGTAAATTCTCTGGATCTTTTGAAACCAATAAAACGCCATTATCCCAACTCTTTTCTCCTCTCTTTGACTTATAAAAAACCCGCGAATCATTATTTAAATCAGGGTCATTTAAAGCTAAATTAGGCAACAAAGGCATCGAATTGGGTCCATTTTTTCCAGTTTTCCTATCATCAGAAATGATTTTAAGCAAGTAAAGCACTGCCCATTTGTTATTAACACTACCCGGCCCAGTTTTCGAAGCGAATTTGGTATAAAGATCAGCGAAAGTAAGAGCCTGCGACGACTTACCTTGAGAAGCAAGGCGGCGCTTGATAGATTCAGCGATGGCAGCAGCATCAGGCGCAATGGAGGGGGTTAATCTACTGGAGAGGATACGAATGGTGTAGCGAAGAGCGTTCTGGAAATCGAGTGAGTTGGAGTTGGAGTTAGGGTTTGAATTTGGGGTTTTGGAATTAGGGTTTTGGGAGAGTAAACGATGAACTAGCTCCTTGACTAGATCTAAGACCTTTTGCTGATCTTCTTCTTCCATTGTTTTTCCTTTTTAGACAGAAAGAACAGAGAAAATGAGTTGGTGAGTGAGTGAGTGTGAGTGAAGGCTTTGAATACTGAGTTGGGAAGTGAGCCAGTGTGGGAGACAGGCCGAAAGAGAAAGCGTAATAAAAGGGTTTTTGATTTTATATGGGCGGGGAAATGTGAAGTTCGATATTTTTCAAATGGGGTTTTGATAAGGGTTTTAAAAGGGTGCATGAGAAGCTGTGAAACTTTGATTACGATAGACATGTGGCAGATTTGTCAATTTGGAAAATCGTCATTAAGAGTTGTAATTTGTTTTTTACTTTCTTTTGACCCGGTAAGAAAATGAAAAAAAGAGGAGAAATATAAAAATATATATATATATATATATATAATAGCCATCTCTTCCCTAGAAACTGCCGTCAATTTCTATCGTTTTTCTTTAGTTTATTTAATTTTCTTTTTAATAATTTTTAAATCTATAATCATTTAGAACAAAGTATGAATTTAATCTCTCAAATTTAAAATAATTGATAGATATTAAGTATTTTTTATACCTTCTTAGTGAAGTTATTAATTTATCTGTCAGTTCGAAATAAATAATGAATTGATTATTAATTACTCGTGATTTCTTTTACTAATGAAATTTGGTAGTACTATACGTTCCTTTATTAAAATTTAATATATTAAGGTCTTATGTGAATATCCATTACACTGCGACAAGTTTCCAAAATAGTAATATTCAAAATTATATTGAAAAAAGTTTATTTTGTTGTTTTATTTGAAAATAAATCAATTTTTACTCAGAAAAATAATATTTTACAGAGAGATCAAGATCATCTCCAAATAAAAGAATATGAACTTTTTATCTTTGTATTTTTAATCCTATGGAAATAATATGATGTACTCAACTATATTTATTATTAATGAATTGTGAAGTTTTTCAAAAATGAAAAAGAAATTGATTTTTAAAATTCTTTTATTGTTTTCTGACTTCTTACAAATAACATTTTACATAAGTTTTTTTTTTCTTTTTTAAATATAGAAAATGAACCTTCTGTTGCGCCACTAATTTTGGTGTTGATAATAAATAAAATATAAATTATTAATCATGTTGTTGGAACTTGGTAGAAAAATAATTATGTTTATATTGGACTTATGGTCTGGGTTCTCTCATGATAAGAGCCACGTAAAAACTCAAACAGAATGTATGGTTCCTGTGTTACTTCTAAATAGGGGCTTAATATGTAATTTAATCTCCGAATTTTGATAATAATATTTCTGTGTAATCTTAATTTTGAAATCAGCAAGGTGGTATCATGGATTTCACTTTTTATAATAATTTTATATGTATTTGCACAAAAAATAATAATTTTAAAAATTTTTAACTTTTTGTATACAAAATATTAATTTAATATATGGTTAAAATAATTTTTGCAATAATAATTTTATATTTTTCTGCAATTTTAAGTTATTTTTCAAAATTCTCTTTTATAATAAAATGAATGTTTTTCCATTTTAAAAATGATATTTTTATAATTCAAATTATAATATCTATATTTTTTTAGAAGAAATTTTTATTGAAATATAAAAATTATTTAAATAACTTAATTAAATATTTTTATTTTTTAATTTTGTATTACGCTTTCACATGTAATTAGTTAAAAAAGTTTTAAAATAGGATGAAATTTGATATAATAATAATAATTATTATTATTATTATACATAATTAATTATGAAAAATAAAAAATTTTAAAAAAATTCTAAATTTATTTTTTTAATTATAAAATTTAAGAATAATACTGTTGAAGATTTTGAATTAAAATATTTTTATTAATTACTAAGTGAACACATGTTTTATTTTCTATGAGTAAATACATGTAGAGATATAAAACTTTGACCGTAGAGATGCTTTTCACCAAAATAAACCAGCAAAAGAAAGTACAAGTTCAATAATCATTTATTAAAAGTGCATGTCCTGTATTTTTTTATTTATCTTTTGAAAATGAATAAATAAAAAAAGACAATGCTCAAAATTTTGAAATTATATAAACTATTAACTAAAGAATATTTCTGATATCCTCTACGTGGACTGTTAAATAAACATAGTCTGAATACCTTATAGTAAAAAAAATATATATATATTTTTGAGATTATAATCATTCATACTTTTTTATGTACGCGCATATGAAAATGTATTTGTCGTAAAATTCTGTTTTTTTTTTTTAAGGTATGGAATGTGAAGCATTTATCGACTAACGATATCTCCAACTTTGACGCCGGCAACATTATTCTTTCTCTTACTTCCCAGTTGTAGTTTCTTTTTTTGCTAAACCAAACCAATCATTGTTATTATTATTATTAAAATAAAAGGTTATTCATTTTTATTTTATTTTCAGATTTTTTATTTATTGGAAATGGAATTGGATAATATTGTAAATTACATATGCATATATAAGAAGGATTATCCATCCCTTAACCAATTATTTTAAAATCAAAATTCTTGTGGATAAAATAACACTAACTGAGACTCAATTTTTATGAATTGTCCGTACGGAAAATCATAATTCTTGATACAAGCCTTTTCCATATGAAAAGGGAATTTTATGCCTATAATGAAACGGCAAAAAAAGAAAAAACATCGACTAAATCTTTCACATACAGTTATTGTGAATTTAAAAAATAAAACAATTATAAATAATTTTATTAGAATAAAAAAATAAGTAAACAAGTTCTTCTATGGTCATATAAGTTAATTGATGATTATAAAATGGAAAAATCAATCCAACTTTTATTTGTAATAGTTCGGAAATTTGTATTGTGGAGAATCGAATCGTGTGATTTGGGTGTCAACTTTTATTTTTTTCTTTTTGAAATGGAACTCATCTTGAATCATGTAAATTATGTTATGGAATTGATGTATTGTTAGCAAGTAATTGGATGGTCCATTGAGCAAGGTTGGTGATCAATGGGTCCAACTCATTTACCTGCTCTTTCATCCTTTTGGATCAGACAAAAGATAAATGGAAAAAGCAAACTGTTCTTAACTACATATTATACATTAATTATATATTAATTTATTTTTTTTCTATGTATCATTAATTATATTAGGATCAAAATTGCTTAAATTCTATTATATGTAAATGAAGTTTAACATTCAAATTCATTTATATAAAAAAATAGATTAATATAAAAGATAAAATAACCTATAATATATCCAAATTTTAATTTTCACTTCATGTAATTTCTAAAACGTGTAATTTTTTTAGCAAAATTAGTCTTTAATGGGGTTACAATAAAATTCATAATACATTTACTGCTAGGTTAAATGTGCAAAATGTTCAAATAATAAATACAAAACTATATATTATAATGAATTTTTATTTTCTGAAAATAAACTGACATGTTACCAAAATAAGAAAGTTTCTGAGTAGAAGAGAACACCTTAAAACTGTGTTCCTCTTGTGGAAAGTTAACGTCAACCAACGATCATCAAAATTCAAAACGTTGCGTGCGGGAAGAAGCTTTGGTCGACTATTAGGACAAAACCATAATTAATTAATTAACACAATAATAGGACACTTTTCTCAAAAAAAACAAAGAAAAATAATAATAAACGACACAGAAAGCGAAATATATGTAGGTTTTTTTTTTACTTTTGTAATTTCCAAAACACATTTAAAAAGAAAAAAGAAAACATCCATTACCATTTACTAGATTGTGAAGCAGGCTTGCATATAGAGACAGGAAACCAATACCGTTCACGGCCTCTGCCGAAGCAAACAAGACCCTTTTTTCTTTCCTCGATTTTCATTTCCATTTCCGGGTAATGCGGAGCTTGTATGTCAATTTTTTTAATTGGCTTTTTAAATAAATTTTTTCTCTTTTGTGTTATTTGATTGCTTAAGGTTTTCAATTCGCTGTTTACTTCTCTTTTCTTTTCTTTTTTTTTGATTTGATTGTCTTAATTGATTGTATGTGAAGACACGAGGCCTGGAGAATCTCAAACTGGGTATCTTTGTTTTTGTTTTTGTTTATTAATTGGTTTCATTTTTGCAAAACTTCAACGTGGGTTTTGTTTCCATTTTAATATTATTTGTGTTTGATTGGATTGTTTTTTGTGATTGAGTTAATTGCGAAAAGAATCGAAATCTAGAATGCGATAACCTTGAGCAAATACTGAAATGGGTTCATTTTATTTCACTGTTTTTGTCTCATTTTATGGTTGCTTGCTTTGTCGTATATTATAAATGTTAAACATAGTTTTTGGCTCAATATACTTGAGTTTTGTGTAAAAAATGGTAGCCAGTTGAGATTTTGAAATGGTTTTTGTTTTTGTTTGGAATTCTTATCTCATATTCTGATTTTTCCTTTTGTGGTTATTAGAGTGCCAAGGCGTTTCTGTGCTTTTTTTAAGGTTTATATTTGATTCAGATCAGTAATAACTTTTTCTGTGGTTATTAGAAATAACTTTTTTTTAAAGGTATATTTATGAGAAAGGTGATTTCCCGTAAAATTCCAGTTACTCTTCTCATTCTAAATTGCTTATTGATAGCTATCTAATCATACAAGTGATTGTGAATGAACTAGAGACAAAAAGCTGTTTTTTTTTGGGTCAATTTTCATTAGATGAGTCTACTTTCAACTCTATAAAATTTTTTCAGCAAAAATGTTTCCTTGTATTTTTATTGCCTAAGTTGTTTGGTTTCTGCATGGATTGATCCTGGATGTTATTATTTTTCTTCTCCTTCTTGCCAATCCTAACACAGGAAACCCATTTCCTTATAATATACTTGCAGTTGATTTTTGGATTTATACATGTTCGGTAAATGTTGTTCCACCACTTTCATCTTTCCTTTCCTTTTTTCTTTTCCTGCACTTCTACTTTTTGCTTTTGTTTTAAGTGGCCCGTGTACTCTGGCAGGCTATTTGGTCTTTCAGCTCTTTGTTTAACTTGTTGATTCGTTTTTTGCTTTTTCAAGAGGCAGAGAGTGCATATAAAATGCTAACTTATTTTAAGTGGTCTGTCTTCTCTGCAATGTGCTAAATGGTGTCTTGTTGCCACTGTTGACTGTTCTTATAAACATGGTACATAATTTTTGGCGGACTACATCTCTGCGGGAGCTCCTTAGAAATTTGTCAATAACTGGCCATAGATGTAGAAGATTCTACTTCAAGTCCATTAGTCATGCATGCCACAGGACAGTAGGATGCCTTAATACCAAAACTACCCAAACTCCTTGAACTTTTTCTATGTTTAACATTGAAGACAAATAACAAAATTTCATTATGTATTAGAGTAGTATCATTAGTAAGATTGTTAGTCCAGTTGAGAAAATGGAATCGTTGTTCATTATCTTGTGCTTAACCTACTGTAAAGTCTAATTTCTTCAAAAAACTGAAGCTGCTGCCATGTTTACAGGCCAATGGGGTGTTGAATCTTTTGGAAATATTACAAAAGCGCTTAATTTAGTTATCAAACTTGAAATACTGCTCACTTCAGGATAACAATGGCTCCTGGGGGTAGTGCTTGCAAAGAGGTTCTTGAATCTCAACCCACAATCCCAGATTATGACATTGGAACAGCAAAGGTAGAGAATAATAATACAACGTCTAAATGTGCTACCGGTCTAGGTGGAAAGCATGGAGTTTATACTAATAACGGCGTGCATGAACTCCTTGAGTGCCCTGTCTGCTCAAATTTAATGTATCCACCAATACACCAGGTTTGTTCTTAATTTCAGCATTTGGGGATGCATTCATTCTCTCCCTCTCTCACCACCCCCCCTCCCCCAACCTCTTCCCTAGAATTGAAAATGACCATATTATGTGGAATTCTCAGAACAGTATTTGGACCCTCCTCTTTTCTCCTCTTCCATGAAGTTAACAAAAGGAAATTTATTTATTTATTTGAAGAACTTCAACTATTGGTATACTAAATTTCTTATGATGCCTCAAATAATTCAGAGGTTATTTATAGTTTGCTTGGTTCCTTATACATTTCCATAGTCCACAACAGTAAGGCTTTTATCATTTACTTGTTATCGTGAGTGTGGATCAGTAAAGTAATGCTGGAAGGAATTGAAGTTCATAGGAATCTACCTTTATGGTTTATCATATTGAAGGTGTATTTGAAATATGAAATTTGATAAATTTTTAACTTTATCATAACCATTCATGAATGACAATATGTATCGTCAGCGCAAGCCATTATGACATACCAGTGACTGGTTTATTAATATGGTAGGGTAGATAGCTGCGAATATACCAGAGAGTTTGCAACTGTCATGGCAGGCTTGTTTGTAACGTTTGTATTCTTAACATGGTTTTCTTGCAAACTATAGTTTACCACTTTGTGATGGAGGCAAGATTGGGGCATGTATAAGATAGTGCGGTGGTGGTAGATGCATATGACAGCTTGGAAATACATAAAATGGCTTTTTCAATTTGTAAAGGAAAGAAGGCTTCATATTTTTTAATACTGATTATAGACTAACTGATTAGTATTTCCCTGTATTTTTGGGGTCACTTAGGAATCAGTGCAGTAACAACTCTTGATTACTTGACCATAAATTTTCTAACTGCTTAGTTTGGTTAATCAAATTATGAAATTAATGATTCAGTTAAGATTTCAAATTTAAAAACTAAGTACTTCATATTTTTTATTTATTTTTCCACATCTTTTTAGAATTGTTGAATACAGTGATCCAATTATCAACTCTCTTATTTATGTTTGAATTTTGTGTTTTAGTGCCCAAATGGACACACTTTATGTTTGAACTGCAAGATTAGAGTGCATAACTGTTGCCCTACTTGTCGCTATGAACTTGGAAATATAAGGTGCTTAGCCCTGGAGAAAGTTGCAGAATCACTGGAACTGCCCTGCAAGTACCAGGATTTGGGATGTCATGATATCTTCCCATACTACAGCAAGCTCAAGCATGAACAACACTGTCGATTCCGTCCTTACACTTGCCCTTATGCTGGGTCTGAGTGCTCTGTCACAGGTGACATCCCAGCACTTGTTGCGCATCTAAAGGATGATCACAAGGTGGACATGCATGATGGGTGTACCTTCAATCATCGTTATGTCAAATCAAATCCACATGAAGTTGAAAATGCTACATGGATGCTAACTGTGAGTCTTGTTTTATGATACATAATAAACTGATATGGTTGGATTGTTTAACCATTCTGGTGTGCTAAAGGATGCGATTTTTCAGTATATATAGAGAAAGACACAAATAACTCAATAGATGCTAAACTTTATGTGTCTGGGGTCATCATGTTTGGGCTTGTGGTTAGAAATTTGACAGTATTTGGTGAATCGAAAATTTGGACTGAGTAGAATAGAAAGACTTTTTAAACTAGATGTCAGTACAATTTTGTGAGGAACAGTTTGTTCTCAAATGGTTCCTGTGCTTTCAGTTTATACTGTTAGAATTGGTTATATAGGTGCTTTCAGAATTTCACATTTTCTGTTGTAAGAATTGCATAGACACCACAGTATCGAATGATCGTATGATAAACTTTAATTGCAATATAAAACCTTATTTTATCTTTGATATCTGATTTTAAATATAATTAACCAAAATTTATGTTTTCTGGGCAATTTGAACAAATACTTCAATTGATTTCTTGAGCTTTTAATCTTGTGAAGGTCTTCAACTGTTTTGGAAAACAGTTCTGCTTGCATTTTGAGGCATTCCAGCTAGGTATGGCACCAGTATATATGGCCTTTTTACGATTTATGGGTGACGATAATGAAGCAAAGAAATTTAGCTACAGCTTAGAGGTCGGTGGAAATGGCCGCAAACTGACATGGCAGGGAATTCCCAGGAGCATCCGTGACAGTCACAGGAAAGTTCGTGATAGCCAGGATGGACTCGTTATTCAGAGGAGTTTGGCTCTCTATTTTTCTGGTGGAGATAGGCAAGAGCTGAAGTTGAGGGTTACAGGCCGCATATGGAAAGAGGAATGAGAGAAAGATAATGTCCAGTTGATTGTACAGTATGCAAAATTTATGTAATGCAAGGTCAGAGCGGTAAAGCGTCAGTTATTCTGATCAGATTTGCTATCGTCTTTACCTGGTGTTTATGATTGAGGTCTTCAACAATCTGTTACCTCGCGACTCCCAAGGAGCAGATTCCAGTTGAGTGTGTAGGAAGTGAAAACTGAATGTTAAGCTCCATGCAGCAAAATGCATGTCGGTTCGCAAATTAACCATGTTTAAATGTGCCATTTCTGTTCTGTTTATGTTTTTATGTACCATATGCCCTGATTGAAATGAGAAGGAATAAAGATCCAGTCTCTTTGCTTATTTAGGTGCATCTCTTTTCTGCTAACGTACTCGGTTCATATTCTTGAAAGACAGAATCCGCGGCCCGCTGTTCTTTTCTGCCGCGTTTTAAAAATCACGCTGGCTTGACCCAAATCCTCAAGTAAACAGAAGCCCAAATCCTAATCCCCTCGGGTAAAGGAAAAAGATATTGCATAAATCAAAATCTCCTTGCTCATCTCTACACTTGCAATTTTTCCTTTGTTGCGTCTTCTTTAACTCTTCATTCTTTGATCGTCATCAACCATGCCTTCGCCAATAACTTTTGCTAGAAAAATCAGCTCTCTAATTAGCAGAAACAAGCTTTCTTCTTCTTATAAGCCGCTCTACGCGAAGTTGTCAGAAATTGTGAAAGCGCAACAGTTTCGAAGAGGCCACGTAGCCATGTACGTCGGCGACAAGTGCAGAAGATACGAAGTTCCATTGAAAAGTTTGAAATTTCCGGCGTTGCAAGAATTGATCAAGCAGTCACAGGACGATGACTTCGATTTGAAGATAGACGGGCCAATAATTCTTGCTTCTTGCACTCCTGATATGTTCGATCAACTGTTGAAGCGCGCCAAGGAGTTTGCCTGATATCAGAATTGGATCATCATTAATAACCAATTACATAAATTTTTCTTCTTTACTGTATTTGATCAATCATATACAGGGGAATTGGTAATTGATGCCCCATTATTTTTGTTTCAACTCCGATTAATTCTAACTTGTAGTGCAAGAATATTTTGATTCAATAAACAAAATCACACATATCTTGATTCTTTTGCATTTATATGTCACAATTCTTGTTTCGTATATTCCATCGCGGCTGGCTCATGAGAAACTTTTCAATATAAAATATAATTTGAGTTCAAAGATTCATGAAAGCAATTTCTTATGTCTGAAAGTAATCATAACATTCATAATTTCAGTGTGTTTTGAAAATTTATAATTTTTTTGGATTCACATAATGCTATTACCATCAACAAGAGGGTTGTCTAACCTTTTCAATAACAGTGATTTTATTAACTGAATAAATGGAAAGTGATAATTTTGACTAACCGATGAAAAATAATAATAATTACTATTGAAAATTAATAAAAAGTCTTAAAAATTAAAAAATAAATTAAGAGTTTCTTTAATTTTTTTTTCACAGTTTCAAATTAAAACCCTCAGGTTAAACTAAAATTATGGATTTGAATTTAAAAAAATAAAAAATTGGAAAACAAACCACAAAAATATGAATTCGATTGCTGTTTGGAATGGAAGACTAAGACTGTTGAGTTAAGCTTGATTTCGGTTTTAATTAATTCAATTTCAGTTTGAACAGTCTGTGGTCATCATCTACGTGTAACCCAACTTATCATTTTTAAAATGTAACTTAATTTTAATACGTCCAAAGGATAAAGGAAAGAAAAAGAAAAGAAGGATCAATTCCGTTTTTGCAAACTAGATATCAGAATTGAGATTATGATAAAGTGAAACAAAGACCGTTCGATGTGAATAATAAAAATAAAACACATTGGGCATGCGAAGCAAACGTGAAAGCACGTAGAAGTAGGTTAGTTTTAGCTGTTAAAGCCTCGGAATCCGAATTTCCCGCTACAACAAAGGAAAATGTGCCTCCGCCTCTGTTTTGTTCTAAAACAGAGAATCAATACAGGGAGTTAGAGAACAGAGAGAAGAAACTAAAAACAACCCATCTCCTTTCTTCCTCTGTTTTCCAAAATCTCCTCCGTTTTATTTATTTTTTTCTTTTCTGTAGATATTTTTTTTTTCTTTTCCCACATTTTTCTCAATTACCATTCTCTCTCTATCTACCAATCGAATCTCTCTGTCATTTCCTCTGTTAAAATCTCAAATCTTTAGGTACAGATTCTTTGATTTTACAATATCAACTCTGTTCTTTGTGGTTCTTGATTTTTGACGATGAAATAATGAAAAAAGTAGAATTTTGCAGGACATTGTTTGAAATTCTGGTATTAATTGAAGAGCTGATATGTCGTGTTGCGGAGGTTCAGAGGAGGAACTCGACGGCCCGCCTGCTAATCCATCTACAGTCCCACCTAAAGGAGGCAATCCTTATGGTGGTAATTGTCCCTCTAAATTTCGTTTTCTTTTTATTTTTTTCTTCTTCAAATGCTGGTTTTATATGCATATTTCAATTTCTTTTTCTCTTTTGTTCTATAATTTTCTTGAAATAGTTTTACATGCATGTTCTTTTAGTATGTATCAGAAATTCCATACATAGGCACAAATTGACAGCAGGGGAGCACATTTGCATTACAGTTATAATTATATCCTACAAAACAAAGCCTAAATTTACTTTTGGTTATTATAGATAGCCATAGAGGAGAGCCAAAGAGTGCCAATCCTGCCAAAAGTGGAGCTCCGCAAAAGATGTTACCAATTGAAGTTCCATCTATGTCATTGGAGGAGTTAAACAGATTAACCGGTAACTTTGGTTCTCAGGCATTGATTGGTGAAGGTTCTTATGGCCGAGTTTTCTATGCCAAGTTAGAGGATGGTGTGGAGGCTGCAATAAAGAAACTAGATGCCAGCACTTCACAAGAACCAGATTCTGATTTTGCAGCACAGGTTAGATAGCCTATGTGAATTCCAATCTCTATTCTTGCCTCAAAAATTTAACTATCCTTGCATTTTTTTTTTATATTGCGGTATGCAGTTATCATTAGTTTCAAGGCTTAAACATGATCATTTTCTGGAGTTGATGGGATATTGTTTGGAATCAAATAGTCGAATCTTGGTTTACCAGTTTGCGACAATGGGTTCTTTACATGACGTATTACATGGTACATATGTTACGTAATGTTAATTTGGCATATAATGTAATTTAATGTAATGGATTGATAAATGGTTGATTTTATGATGCAGGAAGGAAAGGTGTACAAGGGGCTGAACCAGGTCCTGCACTTAGTTGGAACCAGAGAGTTAAAATTGCCTTTGGTGCAGCCAAAGGTCTTGAATATCTGCATGAAAAATGTCAGCCTCCTGTAGTTCATCGCGATGTTAGATCGAGCAATGTACTTCTTTTTGACGATTTCATCTCTAAAATTGCTGATTTTAACCTGTCAAGTGGCTCTTCTGATACTGCAGCTCGGCTGCATTCAACAAGAGTCCTAGGCACATTTGGTTACCATGCTCCTGAGTAAGCATTTTGGCTTCTCCGTCAACATTAACCTATGTTTCTTACGTCATAATCGGATGTGATACGCAACATTTGAACTAAAAATGCATTTTACATTATGTCACATTCGATTATGACATTTACGGAACATAGCTTAAACAGATGATTAGTTTAACATTCCTTTTCAACCTGTTTGTTTCTTTATAGGTATGCCATGACCGGACAAATAACACAGAAAAGCGACGTTTATAGTTTCGGAGTAGTTCTTCTAGAGCTTTTGACAGGAAGAAAGCCAGTAGACCATACAATGCCTAAGGGACAACAGAGTCTTGTTACCTGGGTATGTTTCTTTCTTTCTTTCTTTTTTTTTTTTCCTTTTTTTGTTATTTGATACATTGAAAATACTTAAAAGGGGATCAGAGTTTGAAGTTTAAACTCTTAATTTCTTGCATTACAAGACATACTAGTAATTCTTTAATCTTGTATTTGTATTCATTTTATGCATTCAAGTAACGAAAACCAGTAATTAAACACAGGCAACTCCAAGATTAAGTGAAGATAAAGTGAAGCAATGTGTGGATCCCAAACTAAATAATGAATACCCACCAAAGGCAATTGCTAAGGTTTTCTTTCTTTCTTTTACTGTAAACCCTTTTCTTTTTCTTACCAAATTTCTTGATTGAAACTGTAAATAACTGAATTCTAATATTTTTGCATTGTTAACTAACTTATCAGTTAGCAGCAGTAGCTGCACTTTGTGTTCAGTACGAGGCAGACTTCAGGCCAAACATGACAATTGTCGTTAAGGCTCTGCAACCACTTCTCAACTCATCAAAACCAGCAGGACCAGAAACTCCAGCATAAATTGAAAAAAGAAATGGCCTAAAAATTTCAGACAGACATCCTTAGATTTGTGTAATATATATGCAGTTCTACTTAGTTCCCCTATTTCGTCAGTTGTTTCTGCCATGACATTGTCAAGGTCACATAGACGGATTACACAGAGAGGAATTATAATCATAAATCTGTTTGATACAGTTAATATGGGATGACAATTTCAATTAGTATTTTTTTGATAGATTGTATTTTTAGTTGTTTGGCAAACACACGCATTATCAAGATTGTAGTGCTCTTTTTGTTCTTGTCTCTAACCATGTGAGAAAAATGTTATTGGGAATGTTTTTATACCATAATGCCTAATTTATGTGGAACAAAATATTGTTTTTTTTTCTTTTTTTAATCTTTGTAAATAATATATAAAGTTTATGTATTAACTAATTTTAGTATGTTATTTTAAATTATACTAATTTAATTAGAAAATAATTTAGGCATGGTTCAGTGGCCATCATCTTTAAGGTGGGAAGGAAAGTCTTGGGTTCCATCCAACCTAACCTCCTCAAAAAATTTGTAGTGTTTAAAGATTTCTACTCTTAATGTTCATTTGAGTAAGAAGTATACTTGTATATGATGCTCAAGCATCCATCATCTGGTTTTTAGATTAGCATCAAGAAATATGTCTTTGAGTAGTTTTCAGTTTTGGAACTTTTAGATGCTCAAACAGAGACAAGTAAGAAGATGATGGCACAAATAGAATCTCCTATTAAAGTTTCATAATGATCATGATGGTGTTAAAAGAAAAATTAAAGTTGAGCAAATTTCATAATGATCAAGGAATTGATATGAATGTCGTCAATTTGACGAGTCTTCTCCTTGGAGTGAGCTCCAAAATGCATTTCCATCAACTCCCATTCGTTTCGAGCTACAATATTTCCAAAATAAAAAAAAAAAAAAAAAAACGTCGCCTGAGAGATTCGAACTCTCGCGGGGAAACCCCATGTACTTAGCAGGCACACGCCTTAACCACTCGGCCAAAGCGACTCATTCTTGCTGTATGGAACTTCATCAAGAACCTTTTAACTGAGCGCATACCGAGAAGGATAACGAAACTTGCTTCCACCATTTTTTTGAGACCCATAAATATCTATGTATTGCATGTATCACCCTTCAAGATAAATGGCAGTAGCAGTACTCTTTACATCAAAATTGCAGATAACTAGACTTGTTCCTTTATTCTTTTTAATAAGAAAATCCCTTTATAAAATAGATGGAAAGAATGCTTATATACACCTGCTTAATCAGAAGAGAAATGAATTATCATATGAATTTTTGGATCATTTCTCTGACTTCTTCAATGACAAGCCAAGCCTTGTGCCCTCCAATTACTTCTGCTTTCATCTCTCCATCCTTCCACAGCTGCATTACTCAATTCTGTCATTCTCACTTCTCCAGTAAACAACTTGAATTGGTCAAAATAGTATTAGATAAAGTAAGAATTCTGATAGCAAATGTACCTGAATTGTGGGCATTTTCTGGCAATTTGGAGGGAACCAAGGGGAAAAAAAAAGTTATATAATTGGTAATTATAGTTTAAAACGGAAGTAATTGTTTGACAGAGTGAAAAATCAAACATACTGAGATGTTTCCACGCTTGACTAGAGCTTGTGGTACCTTGTTCACGTCCACATAGTAAAACTTTATCCTAAATTTTGCAACACCAAAAAACAAAATTATTAGATTTTTTTTTTAAAAAAAAACAGGATTACAACATAAATATCCCATCTCCAAATCATTAGTTCAACAGTTATTTTGTCAATAGTTTTATGCTGAAACTAGAAAATTTAACCCAATAATTCTTTTCATTTACATTAAAATAATGTTTTAAGAGTCAAACTTGCAAGATATTTTAGGTAGATATTTTTTGAATAATGCTACTGTACCCTTTGTGAACAGATATTCAAGAACAGAGAGAGAATTACTTGGTATCAAATTCAGTAGCCAGTTTCTCCAACTTGGGCTTCAAATAGATGCATTTTCGACACCAAGAAGCCATCCTAGAAAATAAAAAAAAATTCATTTAATTGGTAATTAATTAATTAAGGAAAAAGAAGAGACAACAGATAAATTATTATTAGTACAATTATTTATTTACGTACCAGTCAATGAGAATAGGCTGTGAGAGTTGCTGCGCTTGGATTAGAATTTGATCGAGCTGATCAGAATCGTTGATGGCTTCCATCTCTGCAGATGTGGGTTTTGTCATATCCGCCCAAAAAGCTTCGAGTTTCGTGTCTCTTTTGGAAATCCCTTTTGGTTTACCATTTCTGAGATCAAAGAACCCACAAGTTCTTTGCACTAAAAAGCTGGTGCAGCTACTCCCACCGCTGCTACTTCGTAACTGCAGCTGGTGCTGTTGGTAATTATAAACTGCTTCTCTGTACAAAATGTGGGAATTTACTGCTATTATTGACATGCTTATTTCTTTCTTGAATCTTAATTATCTCCTCCTCTATTTCAAGAAAAAAAGAAAGCCTTTTCAACAAATTAAAGAAACATCAAGAAACTTTAATTGGTGGGTGAGAGGGAGAATCATCCATGCAAATCATGTTTTGGTTATTTTGAAGTGTTAAAAGTTTTTTAGGCCTGAGAGTTTGGATTAGACGATTTTGAAGGTTGCTTTCTTTTCCTTTGTTCCTGAAATATTAAATTTTTAAATGATATTTATTATTTTTAAATGATATTATTAATTGTTTGGTTGCTTCGAAGATGGATAAAAAAATGGTTGGAAAATGGAAAGAGGAAAGAAAAGCTTATCCGGAAGGTGAGTTGGGAATGAGAGGAACAATGCCTTGTGGGGTCCATAAATGAGGAGCAAGTTTTGGTCTCCTGGACATTTCAGGCTCTCTATTCCATTAATATGAACAGTTACTGATATTGGCCCAAGTTTGAAACACACGTTTGCTCCATACCGCAGCTGGACTGACCCATTTCTTATTGGGTCGAGTTTATTAGAGCTGGGCCTAGGAATCAGTCACTTCTTCCCTTCGTAGACAAGTGAATGTGAATCTTATTTAGCTGAACGATAAAAAGTACCGAGTGCTAAATAATTAAAAAGTGATGTGATTTTATAACTATTTAGGGATAATTTTATTTTTTTAATCTAATAAATTATATAGCTTATTAAATTCGGTTGAAAAAACTTTTTCATTTGCATAAATTTTGAATTGTAAATTCAGAAAATTATAAGAAATCTATCAATTCAGCTCTGAGAAATATAAGTTTATTTCATTTTTATCTAATCCACTAGGCTGAAGATGAAGTACTAATAAGCTATCGATGAGGCAAAATAAACAATCCTAAAATTGGTACATTATAAGAAAAAAATCGGAAATTAACTACGTAATTGAACTAGATGCAACTTATGCATTACCGTTTACCACCTCTTTGGAACGTTTAGACAATTATTGTTCCTCCTCTAATTAATCATCAAAATGCAAAAACAATTATGAAATTACATGTCTGTGCTATTATCATCCATCGACTTCTAGTATATTGTTATAAGTTCAGTTCTCTGATTTAATTAACTAATATAGAATATTCACTTTTAAAACGTATATAGAATTGAAGGTTATGCATTGAATAATAGCTACTGGCTAGCTTTTTTTGAACAAAACTTAAAAGGGAAGACAACTACAATTATGGCAAGATTTCAGAGAAACCATAGATCAATAATTGAAGGAATTAGAAAAGTAAACAAGCCACAACTTGCTTTTCATTCCTTTTTAGGCATTTAACTACATGTAGACCACCTCCATGTCACCAAGCTAATAACTAATTGATAACTAAATGCATGAATATATTGAACTGCATTAATTAGAAAACTTGACATATAAATACATGCTATGGAAAATCTCTAGCTAGAAACTAGTATTAGCAACCAAAGGCATTGTTCTATCAAGTATTCTACTTATCAACATAGTCCTCTTTTTCTTCTTACCACCAATTCCACCATCACCACCATTCTCTGAGTTTCTACTAACTTTCCAATCTCTCAACTTAATGTGATGCTCACAATATTCATACCCTTCAGCTCTCTTTCTATTGCATCTCCATCCTTTCCCATTTTCCCTATAACATCTCAAACTCTTACTTATTCTTGTACTATTGCCATAATTATCGTCGTAATCTTTCCCTTTCTTATGGCAAATATTGATTCTTGACTCATAATTAGCAACAACTGATTCCTTCTTTCCATTTTCCTTCTCATCAAATTCTTGGGTTATGAATTTTTCTAAGCCTATTCTTCTTTTCTTCAATGGAAATACTTTCTCTTCCTCACACCACCATCCTGTCACCACCATTAATTAATTGCATGTCAAAGTATTAACACAGTTATGTACCGTGTAGGAACCTTTACTTACCATGGGTAGACAAGGAGGAAGAAACGGAGCTTGAACTTGATGTTTCCGTACTAATAGAGCTATAATGAAAAACAGAAACTTGAAATTGAAAAATGAAAATATAATTATATTTAAAGAATATTAATTAACAAACCTCTCACAAACTGCTGTAGTTGTCTTCTCCGCGCTAGTAACTGTAATCCGTTTATCTCCGGTGCCGAATCTTGTGTTCTGATTAACATAAGAAAACGATGACGGAATGCGTCAGCTATTATTACATTCAGCATTAAAAATCAAAGCTTGAAAGACAAGAAACCTTCATCGCAACGTTGATTCTGCTGATCATGACAGGCGGCGGAGAGATATAGTCGTTTCCGCCTTCAGAACCACTGTCTGATAAGCGGTGCAGTTTTTGTGAGGGAAAGCTCGGCGTGGTAGTTGTTGGCCATGGAGGTTGATGAGCAGTCGATGAAACGAGATCCGGTGACGACGCTAATGGCGGCGTTACTGATGAAAGCTGAAGAGCATTACAATACCCTTTCCTGATTCTCATTGACGGAAAATTTGGGGCTCTTTCTTCAGTCACTTAAAAAACCCTAATTCTGTGACAGTGAAATATAGAGGGAGTGGCGAGTGGTGAATGGTGACTAGTGACTTCCTTTTGTCTTGTCTTGGTGGTGCAGCGGTGGCGCTACATGTACGATGCCACGAGGCTCTAAGACGCGCGTATGGATATTGTAACGACGTCACGCTCTATTAATGCGCGTGTTTTGCACATTCACAGTTTTAGTGTACACGTTTTGCATTGCCCTGGGTATAAGGGGCAGCGTGTAGTGTGGCGAGTAGAGAAACAAAATTTTTTGCGGAAGCGGCTGTTTCTTTTTGCAGTAGCTGCTGGTTAACAGTGCCAGAGCTGCTTTGGAGCGTAGAATAAAAGAATTATATTTGTTATTTTTGTGAATAATGATTGCCCGACACGCGCCGTAACGGTAACCAGATTATGTGGATAAGAAAGAATCAAAAAGTGAATGAGTAATGCAAAAGCTTAGCCCAATTAATAAATATTTAGGTTTAGGAGAATTATCAGAGGCCCAAATTAAATGGGTTCGGAAAAAGCCCATTATTGGATTGAATTCGTTGAAGCCCGTTGAACATGATGGACCATTGTTTTTAAAGGCATTCAATGCAGGTTATTTTAAGTTAGGATTTATACATTTTTTAAGCGGATACAATAGTATATGTTTGATTTTGAAATTTTAACTTAAAAAATGTGACTTTAACCTAAATTAATCGGACTTACTAATAAATTATCAGTTTTAACATTTTATTAGTGATTTGTCCTTTTATCTAATTCGACTTTCATTTTTTGAATGTTTCTTCTTCTTGTTTCAATGGCAAGTTTCAACTCCGCCTCTAGCAGCAAGACTACAATGAAAGTTGTTATCATAGACACGACCAGCCTGAGAGTCCTTACCGAGAAATCGATTTTCGATTTATGATTTCATTTTCCTTTTCTTTTCTGTTATTCACCGGAAAATCGAAAAATAAATTTTTATTCTATAATTTCGTTTTTGTTTCGTCTTCTTTCTGTTCTTCTTATTTTTTATGTCGTTCTTGTTCTTTTTTTATTAGATTCTGTTTTTGTTGTCTTCTTCTCTGTTGGTGTTGGCTGCTATTCCGGGTGAGTTATTTTGTTGATTACCGCTTATAGAAAAGGCTGTAAATTCTAAGTAGCTTAATATGCTAATTGGTGTGTACATGTATTTTCGATTGTTTGTTTCTTCGATTATGGAAATTCAACCCTGGATTATTTTGTATATATATCTGGTTTTTCTGTTTGTTTTATTTTTCTAGTTATTTTATTTTATTTTGTACAACCAGGAACAAATCAATTATATTCAAACCCCATTTCTTTCCTCTAATCATTTAAAAAAACACATCAAAATCCAAATTTGTACCTCTCATCATCAGCAGCATTCCTAGTTTCAAAAGAAGCCATAGACCCAACAGATTCTATCATTGGAAATGAAAACCAATAGGAAAATTTGATTGGTTTTGTCAAACACAATAATTCAATTAGAAAAAAAAAATGCATAAATAGGATTTTAAATAGAGTTCCTTCTTATCATGAATTCACCTTGCACTTCGAGAAGCCAAATCCAACTTACCAAAAACTGTTTGTTTGTTAGATCTTGGTGGTACATTTGAAGGCAAAGGCTTGCATTCTTTCCGCTATTTTTTCTTTATAGAAGCTTTTTTCATCGGATGATGTCGTAAATGAATCCAGTATTGTGCTTGTTTTGAGAATTCTCAATTCCACTTTGAGATTGAATCTTGAGGACCATTTGCCTAAGAGAATCGTTTTATCTTTATTTTTATCTTTTATTCTTTTTGCATTCAAAGAATAGAGATTGGAGTACTATTTTCCAAGGCCTCTTGTGCTGTGATTACACACGCACTGACCCAAGCTTAAAGATGAGTAATTTGATCCAACCTTTGCAAGTTAACGGGTTTTTTTGTAAAAAAATGTGAAAAATGGGTAAATTAAATATTAGATGTAAGTTCAAGGGGCAATTTGGACTTTTTTCTATTTGTAAATGATAACTTAATCACGGAGGTAGATCTTTAAAATAGTTTTGAAGAAATTTAATTGCAGTAGATTTGCCTCTAAATTATTTTAAACTTGTTATGGAAAAGAATTTAATTTTGGTATGGTGAATAAATTGACTCCAAAATATAATCTAACCATTAAATAAAAAAATTATTAGAAATTAAAATACAATTTGGTTTGAAAATATTAAGGTCATGTTTGGTATGATGTAATTAAACATGTAATGAAATGTGAACTATATCACATGACTGATTAAATTTTTTTTGGATTATATAATGTAATTGAGATTGCATATATAATATTAATTACGTAATTTGATATAATATTCATCATATAAAAAAACACATGTATTACTCATTATATCAAGCACATGTAATAGCAATTATATCTAATTATCTCAACAAAAATTTATCATTTAAGACTATTTAACACTATCACCACATCATCACAACCACCACCACAACAGTGCCACCGCTGCTACTACCGCTTAACCACTACTCCACCACTCTCACTGTTGCGCCACAACTCCCACCTCCTCAACCACCATCACCACCTTAACTGGTATTTTGAAAAACTCAAATTCAGTAGTTTAATGGCAAATAGTATTTACGAAATTGGTCATGATGGCTTAAATCATGAGTAATTTTTTGCAATGTAAACTCTTCTCGAGTCAATCTCTTTACTTCTGAAGGCAAGTGCAAATTAATTAGATTTGTAGATTGAGTATTAAAAAAGAGAAAAATTGGTAGTTTCAAAAGAATTACAATTACTAATTAATGCTATTGCGCAATAAAGGGAAACTAATTTATTTGATTTGTTTGTTTTCTAATAACCAATTAGCAAAGGGGTGAAGATGTACCCACATTGGTCTTTCTTCATGATTTAGTTAGCCATTAAAGAAACCAACAAAAATTACTTCCAATAATTCCATTGAAACAATGTGCTTGTAGCTTTTCAGCTTTTAGCCTTTTACGATACAAACATACATACAACTTTGCTAGCTGTAGTCCGGTGCCTGCATTATTAATTATGTATAATCAACATTTTGAAAGCATATAAAAGCAGAACGTCATAATCCATTACCATTGCCACACACACACAATTACAACCAATGGCAGAACCAGGAAAAATAGTTAGGAATAGGGTTGTAAACGAGCAGCCATCACGAGCCGGCTCGTTAGCTTGAGCCAATACCATTCAATTTAAAAATTTCTGGAGTCTTCTGGAATTCTATAAAAGGCGTATTTTAGAGAAAAGTATTATTATTATGATAGTGTTGAGGGACATGTGTCGAGCTCTTAGATATGGCGCATAGTTGATTTGGTGTTGGAGGGTGTGCCAGGCTGCTTAGACAGCAAGACTACACGAAAATGAATCAATGATCATGTGAACAACTCCAACACTATCCTTGCTTTGGATCACAAACGGAAAATTCCATATTCAAATATTTTCTCCCTATTCAAATACAGTTAGCGTTATGATTCTACTTAAAATTAAAAAAAAATTTTCGTATTTCATATTTCTGAAACTGTTTATTTAAAATTCCATCAAATTATAATTCAATAAATTAAAATTTTTAATTTATAAATTTTCACATGATAAAATTTATAGTTCGAATTTATAAATTATATGCAATTTGTCTTTTTGCGAGACAAAAAAGTCCTGTTTGGATATGAGAATATATTATGTATGTTGTGTTGTAGTCGGTGGACAAGGCTGGTTGAATTGGATGTGAGTTGTACGGGACTTCACCTCATCTCACATACATTGTGATTTTCATTTCTCATGCCTTTATTCATTGTAGTTGGATGATTGATTTTCATTAAATATTATGATTTTTATTTCAATCAATGAAATTTTAATTTAAAAAATTAAAAAATAATAATATGCATAGCACAATTATGAATTCGACTATAATTAGCGTATAATGCCATAAAGTTATTAGTAGCTGTTGATTAAAAAACTTATCAAACACCTATATGATTAAAGCCAAATTAATTTACATTTTTGCCAAAACCAAAATAATTTTAAAATTCATTATTAAAATATGTTTGTAAAAGACACATAGGTTGAAATTAAATCGCTAAATATGCATATAAAATTAATATTTGATTTCACAACCTTATGACATTTATGGATACAGCATACAAAATTTCCACCAAAATAATAATACCATTTTTGAAAGTTGCCACTCACACTTATTGTCACGATCTAAAATCGTGGACCGGATCGGCACTAGAACCTAAATAAGCTTAAGGCCCTCGAGGCCCGTAGTAAGTCTAAATTATAAAAATTCATTTCTATTATCATTTGACTGACGGAATAGTAAGCCCATATTATGACATTATTCATAATATAATCAGAGTTAATATTTCTGACCCAATCTTAGTATTAAATACTGTTCATAGCTCGGGTCCACATCCGTTTAATAAAAATATATTCTCATGTCAATATTTATTTGTCATAATATGATTAAACTATTCCTATCATATAGTCTCCAAATATTAAAAAAAAATGCTCTACAATTTATTTATAATTACATGATAATTTCTTGTACATAATCAAATATTAATTAAACATCCTAACTGCGGAGTTAAATAAAATGTGCGAAAAACCACAAATATTAACAGATAATTCATACTAACATGTTCGAATCTCTGCGGAGAATTAAACAGAGTTTTATAAACCAACGGTACTTTTATTTTCTAAAAAATGTTTATGGAAGGGGGGTGAGTTTCACTAAACTCAGTGAATAATAATAAATAATGCAAATTCACACATTCAAGCAGTATGTTTTCACAATATATAAAATGGACATACTTCACAAGCACGTGTCATACATTAACATCTTCAAACAAATCACATTCAAATATTTACAACACGTGAAAATTGGTCAGTAAAGTCACAAATCCACTTATTTGCCCCCGGCCAATTCCATAATAATAATATATATATAACAGGGAGCCGATCCCCCATACCTAGCCCACTGATTCATAGTGACACACGTCGTCCCAATTTTCGCCCAGATACAAAAAGCACATTATTTCACATCGCAATTATTCACAAATATATTCAATACAATAAATACAACATATGAATGTAATCAAGGACGAAAATTGTATAAATTTATAGAACCGAAATATTATATATCAAAGATTGAGATTTAGAACTGAAATATTATATTTGAAAAATGAAAGATATCAATATAGCAATAGAAATAAGAAATGATTCATGATTATTTAAATAATATAAAGAGTATATGGTATGCATATGAAATGCATGTATGCAGGATGGTGTACACCATTTATTATTACTCACAGTGACCACAGAATAAATTCAGGTCTGTCCTGGGTTCTGATTTGGAGGAACAGTAGATGAACTTGGTCGATCTAAGAAACACGTATAATAAGTAAAATATAATCAGATAATGACTCTCTTAATTAAAAATATTATTTTAATAAATCTATCTGTTTATTTTATTTTTCTAACTAAATTTCTATTAATTCACTATATAATCTTACTATTTACCAGCAATTAATTTATTCACTTATTTTGTATTTAGTCTAGATATTAATTCCATTTATTTCACCACAAAATATATTTATACTCCAAATTATAATGTAACACCAACAATAATAATAATTCATTAGTAATTTTATCAAATATTTATTTTCAACTGAAATTACCTTAAATCTAATATTCCATATAATAATAACACTTATTTCACCAAATACTCAAATTATCATCCGAATAATTTAGTTATATAAAAACTTTTAATAATAACCATTTAATCTTTGTGCGAAAAATCATTAACCTTTGTAATAATTTATTTATTACCATCCAAGATTTAATCATCAATTATTTAAGGTCCTCTAATAACTTAACACATAATTTATCAAAATATTTAATTAACCAAAATCTCAAATTATCACCATTAACAATATTCTAATATAATATATTTAATCTTAGCAATAAAACTTCACCTTTCAATAATAATTCATTTAATCAGCCAATTAATTAATTCTACTCTTTAATATACTCCATTTATTAAAAATCCTTCAAATATACCCATTAATCCTTAATAAAGGAATTTTTAGAATTTTAGAATTTTAACACTAACTAATTAATTTACTAACCTCAAAATCAATTAAAATCCTACAATTACTCTTTAATTACCCAAATTATCAATTAATTTATTTATTCTATCCAATTTCTCCAATTAATCACTCAACCAAATAACTAATTAATCAATCAAAAATACCACAATCAATAATTAATATCCTATAATATAATACCCCGAAATTTTTATTTCGAAACATTCCCATTTAAATTTAAATTGTAAATTATTAGCCAATAATATTACGCCACGTAATATTATGGGAATCGAAAATCATTTTGGTTCGCCCGAAAATTTATTGAATAACCATTAA